>JAODAL010031827.1:0-47882 GCA_025379985.1 Phyllomedusa bahiana
TCTTGATGGCTGAATGGCATGCTTTTCCTCGGGCCGTGTGCTGCTTTGCGCTGGCCCGGCAGGAGGGACCACCACATCTGAGCCACGTTTCTCCCAGGCCACCGGATGGTGATGCTGCATGTGTTGACGCAGGGCCGTGGTTCCAACGTTAGCTCCCTTGAAACGCTTCACTTTCTGCTTACAGATTCTACATATACCCATATTCGGCTCCTCCGGTGTCTTAGCAAAGAACTGCCACACCGCCGAGTATCGGATTTTACCGCCAACGCTCCGCACTGAGTGACTACTGCCGCCGCTGCCTCGCTGAGCCCCTGTGCCGCTACTTTGTTGGACCTGCGAAGCGGGTTTTTTACCCCGTGGCCGCTTGGCTCCCGACCTCACACTGCTGCTATCCTGCTGACTCACGGCCACACAACCACTTGCTGGCTGCGTTGCTGCCTGAGCCGCAAGCTGACGCCCTCTTCTCCTGACGATGATGATGTTGCCTCACCCGGCTCCCAAGTGCGGTCGGCTACATCATCATCTATTTGTGTTTCAATCGTCACTGCTGTCCTCATCACCGGTCTTGGTATGCAGAGGCTGACCCCTCACAACATGACCTCCCATGCCACGTTCAACATCTATACTTTGCCGTCTACTGCAAGAAGCAGGGGATATTGGCCCCATTTCTTCGCTGCCAAGTAGCTGCTGACTGCCCTCCTCAAATTGTTCATCCTCGCTATATAGTGGCGCTGAGCCCAGACCACATAGTAGATCTCTGCTGAGGGAACCGATGGGACAGAGGCGGGTTGAGGACAGGTGAGGCCGACTGACCAGCTCCCGGGCCATGCCAACTAAGGGTTGTGTCTGACGTTCCCACCGACTCTTGGCTGGGGTTGTCAGATGTCATTTGGGAGGAAGTGGATGACCTAGTCAACCAATCAAGAACCATGGGGTTGCTGAAAAACAGACGGCCGCTAGATGACAGCGGCAGTTGTGGCCTCACCGAGTGACCCCTTCTGCGACGCCCCCTTGCTGTGCTGCGACCTGGGCCTGGAATGTTTGTGCCTCCACCACTCGCAAGTGAAGAGCCTGCCACCTCTCTGTCTGACATACTGTTTGTTCTATAATGTACAGACACTGTTTGATGAAGATATCTGTATATGATAAAATACACACCCTGTATTTGACGCAAAATGAACCCACTAAGAAGCTTGGGTAACCCTTTGGATATAAATTGCGCTCCACAAATGGGCAGGAAACATGTGATTGTATGTGCCGTTTAAAAACTCTGTGTATTTTACTGAATATAAAAGCACAAACAGGCTTAATTAACCTTCGGATATGAATTATGCTACAGAATTTCTTTTGTGGCGGTGAAAAACAAAGTTTCTTTTACTGAGTACAACTGCAGAACAACGCTTAATTAACCCCTGGATGTAAATTGCGCAAAAGAATTGAGCAGCCAGAAACTACTAGCTTTGTAGCGTGTTACAATTGCGTGTTTTCTACGCTACACAACAAGAGAAAAAATTGTAATTAACCTTCGCTTGTGAATTATGCTACAGGAAAATTGTATTTTTTGGCGGTGAAAAAGACGGTCTATTTTTGTCACCACAGCACAAAAACAACGCTTAATTAACCCTTGGAGTTAAATTGCGCAAAAGAATTGAGCAGCCGGAAACTACTAGCTTTGTAGCGTGTTACAATTGCGTGTTTTCTACGCTACACAACAAGAGAAAAAATTGTAGTTAACCTTCGCTTGTGAATTATGCTACAGGAAAATTGTATTTTTTGGCGGTGAAAAAGACGGTCTATTTTTGTCACCACAGCACAAAAACAACGCTTAATTAACCCCTGGATGTAAATTGCGCAAAAGAATTGAGCAGCCGGAAGGTACTAGCTTTGAAGTGTGTTACAATTGCGTGTTTACTACGCTACACAACAAGAGAAAAAATTGTAATTAACCTTCGCTTGTGAATTATGCTACAGGAAAATTGTATTTTTTGGCGGTGAAATAATACGGTCATTTTTGTCACCACAGCACAAAAACAACGCTTAATTAACCCCTGGATGTAAATTGCGCAAAAGAATTGAGCAGCCGGAAACTACTAGCTTTGTAGCGTGTTACAATTGCATGTTTTCTACGCTACACAACAAGAGAAAAAATTGTAATTAACCTTCGCTTGTGAATTATGCTACAGGAAAATTGTATTTTTTGGCGGTGAAAAAGACGGTCTATTTTTGTCACCACAGCACAAAAACAACGCTTAATTAACCCCTGGATGTAAATTGTGCAAAAGAATTGAGCAGCTGGAAACTACTAGCTTTGTAGCGTGTTACAATTGCGTGTTTTCTACGCTACACAACAAGAGAAAAAATTGTAATTAACCTTCGCTTGTGAATTATGCTACAGGAAAATTGTAATTTTTGGCGGTGAAAAAGACGGTTTCTTGGAGTCACAACAGCAGCAGAACAACGCTTAATTAACCCTGGATGTAAATTGCGCAAAAGAATTGAGCAGCCGGAAACTACTAGCTTTGTAGCATGTTACAATTGCGTGTTTTCTACGCTACACAACAAGAGAAAAAATTGTAATTAACCTTCGCTTGTGAATTATGCTACAGGAAAATTTTATTTTTTGGCGGTGAAAAAGACGGTTTCTTGGAGTCACAACAGCAGCAGAACAACGCTTAATTAACCCCTGGATGTAAATTGCGCAAAAGAATTGAGCAGCCAGAAACTACTAGCTTTTTAGCGTGTTACAATTGCGTGTTTTCTACGCTACACAACAAGAGAAAAAATTTTAATTAACCTTCGCTTGTGAATTATGCTACAGGAAAATTTTATTTTTTGGCGGTGAAAAAGACGGTCTATTTTTGTCACCACAGCACAAAAACAACGCTTAATTAACTCCTGGATGTAAATTGCGCAAAAGAATTGAGCAGCCAAAAATGAAGTGGTATTTGTATTATAAAAACGCTGTTTCTTTAAATGAATACAACAGGAACTGGCTTAGATGCCCCTTTGATATTCAATGTGCTGTAAGCAGATAGCATTAAAATATATATGCAGCTGCAGTGGGCGCACACTGGACTTCAGATCCAATACACAAAAAAATCAGAAATAGAACATTAAGAGAAGCAGTCTCTGAGACAAGCTGAGACACCCCACAAAAATCGCTGTATAAAAATCAGTTCTCCAGTAACAATAAGCTGCGGCAGCACCTTCCCTGATCAGTACAGTGAGAGCGGTATGAGCTCCCAGCGTCACGCCCGGACTTATATAGTGCGGTGATGTCACAGAATCCCGCCGGTCTCTGATTGGCTTCATCTCTGCACATGTCATGCAGGCTATGCCCTTCTTCCTCCCAGAGTGCTTTGCCCCATGTAGCGCCATGTGCTCGCAGCCATTTTATCAATCAAAAGCACACTTCGTTCACCCGAAGTACCCCAAACTTCGACTTCGTTCAGAACCGAAGTTTTCCTGAAATTCTAAATGAATTCCACTTCGTTAGAATCAATTCGCCCATCTCTACTCCTGGCCGCAAAGTGTTAAATAAAATGCTACTTCCATGTGAGTTCAGGACAGGAGAGATTTGGCTGCACAATATACACGCTTCTTTACCCCCACCCTCACCCCCACCAACCTCGGCTGCACACACTATATTTCTTTACAAGTCGCTCTCTAACTAAATCAGAACTTAAATTCACTAATCTAACTATATCCTAAGCTTCAAAAATAGAAGGATCATTTTCTGTATAAAAGTAGACATCCTCTCTGAGCTGTTACAACAGCTATTGGGCAGGCAGTCAGACGTGTTGCTCTATACCAGTGTTTCTCTACTCCAGTCCTCAAGACCCACCAACATGTCATGTTTCAGGATCTCCCACAGAATGCACTGATAATAATGATATTACCTGTGCAATGCTGAGGAAATCCTGAAAACTTGACCTGTTGGTGGACTGGAGTTGAGAAACACTGCTCTATACTCAGATCAGTGAGAAATGTGACTGAGCAGGAAATGCAGTTGCATACATAAAACGAGGTCATGTGATTTTTGCAGACAATGAGATCCATACACCGCTCTCAGCTGACATCGTATACACTCCTCACCCCCCTCTATGTTCTGAGCTGATTGGCTGGCTGCCAAAATTACAGGAAGCGCTGAAAAAGGCGCGATTGTAAACGTGATAAAGATTATCTATAAGATTTTCACGGAAACTATCACGTCATCGGGAAATTCCGATAAACGTAAAAACCGTGCCTATTTCAACTTTTGTCGATAGTATCGCTCATCCCTAGTTAAGGACAGTTATATGGTTAATGTTAGTATACTTGCTAGTCTACTGCAATACAATGGTTAATCTCAGTATTTCTGGTGGAGTGGGGCAGTGAAAGGGTTAATGTCAGTATTTCAGGTGGCTTAAAGCAATGAATGGGTAAGTGTCAGTATGAATGCTGATTTGGGGTGGGAAACAGGTTAATATCAAAATTGCTTTTGGTCTAGGGCAAGGAAATAGTTAATTTCAACAACCATGTTGGAGGGCAGTTGAAGAGTTAATGCTGCTTTAGGATAATGCTGCCCTGGAAGATGAACTGTTCAATTTCCTGTTTCCTCCTTGTCCTGATCATAGCGATGCAGTCAGAGAGGAACCTACTAAAAGGCATGAAGAAAAAGAATGAACATTATTACCAAGTAATAAAGAGTTAAGGAAAGAAGGTTTCAAGAGCTAAATAACAGATTGAATAAACAGGGCATAACATGAGTTTATAGTGGAATGAACACTCATTCCATAAAAACAGGGGTCAAGCACTTTACCTGTGCATGGTAGGTGTGTAATGAACAGTATATACAGACAGTTTAGATTGAAAGGAACACATATTCCATAGAAACATGTGTCAATCACTTTACCTGTGCATGGTAGGTGTGGAATGAACAGGATATATAGGAAGCTTTGAGTGTAGTGAACACATATTGCATGGAAACAGGTGTTTAGCACTTTACCTGTGCATGATAGGGGGGGAATGAAAAAGGATAAACAGACAGCTAAGAGTGAAATGAACACCTATTCCACAGAAAGAGGTGCCTAGCACTCTACCTGTGCATGGAAGGTGGGGAATGAACACGCTATATAGCCAGTATAGAGTGAAATCAACACATATTCCATGGAAACAGGTGTCTAGCACTTTACCTGTGCATGATAGGTGGGGAATGAACAGGATATATAGGCAGTTTAGATTGAAATGAAAACATATTCCACATATTCCACAGAAACAGGTGTCTAGCTCTTTACCTGTGCATGATAGGTGGGGAATGAACAGGATACGGTGTTGCCCATTCATTCCCCACCTGTCATGCACAGGTAAAGAAACAAAGAAAACACTAACAGACTGGCAAGGTGGAGTGAATGAGTAGTTCTTAAATAGAACAAGGTCTGAGAGCATTGGCTCTGAGAAAACTGGATGGGGCACACTGACTCAGACAAAGTGCGTGCGCTCACTCTAAACAGCATACAGCAGTAGTTAAGCTATATTCTTTTAATGTTAAACTCTAATGTTAAAAGAAAGTCCTTCTTACAGATCTTAAATCAACTCTGGCTGACGTAGTGTTTATGCAGGAAACACAATTCAACAAAGAGGGCAACTTTGATTTTGCCTGACATATATACCTTACTGCATGCATGGCCTCTCAGGAGCGGGAAAAAAGCTGGCTATTTTACTTTCTAGAATTTGTCCTATTCTGGTTATAAATACTAATGTTGATCAGTGGAGGAGAAACCTTGTTTTGGAGGGTATATTGAATGGTTTTTAAATTGTCCTATGAAATGTATATGTCCCTAACTGAGGTCAACTGTCTTTTCTGAAAAGGCTTTTGCTGAAATTAACAATTTTTTCTCCTTCTGCTCTTAATTTGGATGGAGATTTCAATCTTGCCTTTTCAGAAAAATATGTCAGGCTATGTGTACATATATGTGATATGTCCAAGGATTTCTGTAAATTGACTTGTAATTTTGGTTTATTTTATTTATGGAGAAAAGTTCACCCCGCAGAAAAAAATGTTTCCTTTTTTTCGGCTCCTCATTAATGTCATTCAAGGATAGCTTATTTTTTTGGGAATATTGTGGCTCTAAGATTGATGGAAACATTATTGTTGGGTTCCATAACATGGCCAGACCATGCTCCAGTATGTCTTTTTCTTAAAAGCACTAATACCTATACAAGATGGTGTCACTGGAGACTTAATGAGCCACTACTTACGACTACTACACAGGACTGAAAAATTGCTTATTTTCTGAGACAGAGATGTTATGAAAAACCAATAGAGCTCATACCCTGTTGGCTAAAATGCTTTGAGATAATGCGGAAGAGAGGGCACTTTATTATCTTAAAGACAGTCCTGGTGTCCCTACATATGAACTTGACTCAATTTCAAGGATTTTATAAAATTCCAAACACACTTCCTAACAATCCTGCAGATAGGGAAAATCTTTTGCATGAATTTTTAACCTCTTCTAGAATACCAACTCTGAGCCAAGATGTAGTAGATTCTTTAAATCTTCCAATTACATAATAGGAGATCACTGAAACTCTCAAATGCCATCATTCTGGGAAAATCCTTTTGCCACATGGGTTTACTTATTTATATTATCAGATGTTTCAATCCCAACTACTTCCAATATTCATGTACATCTATATTTCTTTTTTGATGGAAACCCCCATTTCAAATACCAGGTTATACTCATATATTAGGCTAATACCTACACCTGATAGAGAACCATTGGAGTCCGCTTACTATAGGCAAATAGCCCTTTTGATCTCGAATCTCAAGATTTTTAACAAAATTCTAGCAAATAGACTTTCTCTGTGGCTTCCACACTTGATACATAAGGACCTGGAAGGCTTCATTCCTGGCAGACATGGAGAGGAAAATACAAGGAGGGCTATAGATATATTTTATAGATATATTGAATAGGGATGATAAATCAGCCTTGATACTTAGGGCGCGTTGAAGTGAATAGTCGAGTCTCATTTTCAGTGTATAATGTGCCTGATGTATGAAAGTGGTCTTTGTGCGTTCATAGATGGTGTGTAAAGTTTGACGCACCTCGTCTATGTGTTAGGTGCATTACGGAACTAAGGCGCATAATTAATGTGCCTCACATGTATTAAGGTTATAGACAGGCTGGAAATAAGAGAATCATTAGAATAGCATGTCAATGAATAGAAACTATGGTACTGATCTTGCTTAGAGAACCAAGGGTCCCAGCAATAACTGTGGTGTGCTGGCTCTTGTTGTATGTAGAATAAAGGGTGAGAGCAGCAAAAATAAATTTCAAATTTAATGTAGTAAAAATTTAAAATATAAAAATCTGAACATCATCAGTGGGTTATTTAATGTAAAATAAGTTTAAGATTCTATAGATTTTAAATACATTATATAGGAGATATTTCTATATTTTGGGGACATTATATATTTTTATATTCATTTTAAATGATATCATTTTTAATTAAATTGAAATAATTAAATGTTATACAGGTTGATAATTATAATAAATTACTTTTTATTATTATACTAGTGTAAGTTGAGAAATATTGGACATCTTTGACCTAATGGCAAATCTAGCTCCACTTCAACTCCTCAGGCTCAGGCAGATCACATTGAAATAGGTCTGCCGTTCGGAGCAATAATGCGCCTAGTCTTGCCGAACAACATTCATATATGTGTCTAATATTACGAGTGTGGTGCAACACACCTCCATAACGCCCCCAGAACACCCCCAGAACAACCCTTCATGTTAGACGCATTAAAAAGTGTTGAGTCTTACGAACAATGCGCCTAACATATGTAGCCGGCTCGGTACGCCAGAAAAGCGGTGAAAAACCCTTTCATACATGTCGGCCTTAGTCTTGATGCTGAAAAGGCCTCCATCGCATTAATGGGGCTTTTATGTGCGAAACATTAAAAATATTTGGTATTACAAGGCCTAGTGTTGGCGTGCTCTGGGGTCTTTATTCCCACCCTTCAGCTGCGATTCGTATCCCTCACACCATGTCATCCACAATACAGAAAAAGAATTGAACCAGACAGGTTTTTCCCTCTGTCCTCTACTCTTAGCCTTATGTATTTACCCTTAGTTGCAGCTATCAGAATACATCAGGATATTCAGGGGGTTCGCTTAAAAAATATAGATTACAAGGTTTCTTTATATGCTAATAATATCTTATTGACCTTATCTAACTCTTTAGTCATCTTACCTAATTTACATGACTTATTAAGTCAATTTGAAACTATCAGGATACAAAATGAATACCTCAAAAAAGGAGACCTTATTAATTAATCTTCCTCCCGATCAGGTTTCCCATCTTAAATTGAACTTTAACTATCATTGGAAGACAGACTCCCTGAAATATTTGGAGGTATATGTAACCCTTGTGTATTTCTCCTTATATAGGCACAATTTTCCTAAACTTTTCACTGAAATTAAGCATTTGTTAAATAATTGGAATAATTTGATTATTTCTGTCTTTGGTCAAGAAGCAGCGGTAAAAATGAGAATTTTACCTAAACTAATGTAAATTTTTGAGATGCTGTAAGTTTGTGTGCCTCTTGCAGCCCTCAACTTTGATACATTTTATTTGGTGTAATAAGAGACACAGGATTCTGAAAAGCTTACGTCTGGCAAGTAAGGTGAATGGAAGACTGGTGATACCTGACCTGCTTCAATATTATTGAGCAACTCAAATGCAAAATGTCCCTTCGTGGTCCTTCTTATTTGCTTATTCTTGCTGGATGGAAATGAAGAAAATGGAGACCTCTGACTCATCATATTTCCATCCTGCAGGCCATTATGCATGTGAGATCAAGTGATCCATTATTGCACTCGATGACACTCACAAGAGATAGTTGGAGGAGATGTTATAAAAAGTTTGGCCTTTATTTGGATGCTTCTATGGTGACCACTTTTTTTGTTTTGTCTGCTAGTGACGCCTGCATTTATGGATCAGAATATGAAGCTATGGTTTGATTGTAGGTTATTTAGATTTGCAGATTTGGTGGACTATAGGACAAATAAGCTTATTGTGTTCTCAGAACTACATTTTATGCATGGGCTTCTACTCTCTAGCAAATATTCTTGTCTACAAATTAGTCATTTCATGCAGGCTGTTATGAGGACTAATGTAGTTTCCCAGCTGACATAATTTGAGAAACTGTGTAGAGTGGGAGTGTCTACCAAGGGTTTGATATCCAATATTTACCAAATGCTGATAGCATTACCCTCAGATTCCTTGTTGATTCATGCAAAAATGTCTAAATGAGAAGAATATTTGGGCTCTCTACTATCACAGGAAACTTGACAGAAAATCTGGAGTGTCTCGTTCTTCAATGTTGGTTCACTAGTAGAAAATTTTAATGTATTGGTACCACACTCCTACCCTGCTACATAAATTGATATCCCAAATAGGTGCTGGAGGTGTGATGTAGTAGATGCTAATCTCCAACAAATCCCTTGGGATTGTGAACTAATTAAGTCCTTTCTGATACAGGTTCAAAGGCTTGTTAATGAATGATACAGGTTGGGATTCCCCGAGCTCGACAGATCTACACTATATATTGAATATTCCTTACCATCTATTAGGGCGCAAGATGAGCAATTTTTTCCTGTATATCCTAACAGCAGCTAAGTGTTTGATTGCCAAGTTCTGGAAGCAAACATCTCCTCCATCTCGATTTATGTAACCAGATTAAGGATGTTAGGAATGTGAAATCTTTTACAACCCTTCTAAATAACAGAATAACTCTGGGATACTTTCTGTATTTTATATGAACAGTAGCACTGTTATGACTATCTTACAAATACTATATACAACTGTGCTTGTAAATTCGCCTTTTCTGTTATTCCCTTCTATGTCTTGGCTGATGTCTTTCCTTTCCTTGCTTGAGAAAGGAAGGCGGTCCTTCCGAAACATCGCGTCATTGCATGGCGGCACGGAGCTGCACTCCACCATGATCAGCTTCTAAAAGTTCATTACTGGACTACCATTAGTCTTCTAAAAGAGACACTCAACAGCTAAGTACTGCCACGTATACATGTGTTTTCATTGCTTAAGGTGTTCGTCATTGAACTATGTTTCTTATACACCAGTTGATAAAGATGAAGTAAAGATATGTTTTGTCTATACAGTCTGAATGTGTGTTTGTAGTCTTTCCTTGTCTCTTATAGGTATATTTTCCATTAATGTTTGGATTCTTATACTGAAAATTGTTATTTCATAGGTATTAATTCATTTGTCCCTCCTTTGACATATTTTTATTCTTACTTGAAAATTCTTTGTTATCCATGACACATTTCTTAAAAATGTTGAACGTAACTAATCTAGACTTATTCCTATATACTGTTCATTTGGTATATAATTTGATATGTTTGAAAAAAATAATAGAATTCAGTTAAACAAAAAAAAGAAACCAACAACAAAACATACAATACAGAACATGGTCACCCACAAGTTATAGTGACTAGGATTCTGGAGAAGGGTTGCTAATCCAGCGATTGATTCTGATTGCCAGATTGGAGTCCGGAAGGAATTTTTTCCCCTAAAATTGGCTTCTACTTTATGGGGGATTTGCCTTTCTCTGGACCAACACTATATAACAACTGAACTGGTTGGGCTGAACTGGTTGGACGTCTCTCTTTTTTCAGCCTTACAAACTATGAGACTATGTAACCCACAGCACAGTGGTCTATATGAACATTAAACTATTTAAAATGTTTGCCGCATTATTGTCTTGGCGATACATTACAGCCATTATATATACTATTGTGATTTCTGTACACTCAATGACCCTTTGATGAGCTTCCCATAAATACTATGTAAGAATAGATTAGTCTGCATACAATTTACTGCACCTCTGTAATTAGCTTGTTCAGACTTAAAATGAATGGTCTTCTGCTTTTGTCATCTTTATCTTCTACCTTGACCAAACTGACGTCTGAATACAATGAAGAATAGACTGGGTTTCTTTGTTGAAGAAGTCATAAAGGCCCCACATATAAATATTTTGTGTAAAATTCAAGTTAAAAAGAAAATTCTGAAACTGTCCTCTCCAAATAATTATTTGCTTAGAGACTGTTTTAATTTCAAAATTAATGGAACAATGTTCTTGTGAAGATGTAAAAAAAAAAAAAAAAAAAATCTTTTTTATGTTGTAAGATTTTACGAAACTTATTTGTTTCTGTTGTTGAACAATTAACAAAGTTTTATTTGAAATGCACCTGTATTAATTATATTGATTTTCGGACTTTTGATATTTTAAGAAAATAGATGTATGTCAATGGCTAAAAATATGGAAAATATGTTTTCATTGGGGTATGATTATACATATCTTACCAACAATAAACATATCACAATATTGTATAGATAGGTAATTACATATTACCATATTATAATTGACACTAACTTTAGCTCCTTATCTCAAGACCACATACATATGCATTATCTGCGGGATACAGTCGCCGCAAATTGGTATTCATTATGTGATTCTGCTGACCTAAATAAGAGATAACTTCAATCTTGACACTTTCATTCCTTTGATGCCACAATCAATAGTGACAGTAGCATAAAAGTGGCTTGATACAGGAAAAGGGTCTCCTGTCACCTGTTAGCACCTAATGAATGCAAAAGAGGGCTACTGTGGGTTGCTGTGGCAGCGGGCCTGGCTGTCTGTCTATTTGGCTGTGCCAGAGAAATAAATTGGCTTTCAGGCAATAGTCACACTTTTGAAAGTGGCCCTTAGGGATATTTAAAGTTGAACTTACATTAATGATATTAAAATAGGTATCACCTGTGGGAGGTGGGATGTCACCCTGATTTCTTGGACACCGCATAGGCTAGTGTCCAGGAAATAGAGGCAACACATCTTTAACAAAGCAGTAGGTAGGATGACTGTGAACTGACTTTACTCTCCTCTCTTCTCTGGTTCAGCAGACGTGGCTTAAATGCACGCCCCACAGCTAAATTATATAGTCTGGCTGCAAGGACCTTCCCAGCAATCAGTGGTGTCCAGGCAACACCACACGATGCTGACTCGCTGCCACTTCTAATTTAAAGAGCCTCTGGTGGCCTTTTGGCTTCAGGAGGTTTACCAGCTCTCTTGGGAGTCTGGGAAATCTCTCCCATATGTGGAAGTCTCTGGGATGAACCAAGGAAGTTGGCAAGTATGGTAATAGTGCTTTGGTTTACTGTAACGCAATTTAAAATCATTTATGTATATTTGGAGTTTTAACATTTGCAGATAAATTATTTTGCTTTTGATTCATCTCTGTTGATTGACAACTTTACCTGCATATAAAGTTATGTAGAAGAAGCTGTCAATTACTTTGTGTGGGCATGTGTGTGTGGGGGATCAAGACCCACACGCTTTCTCTATAAGCCCTGACAGCAACATTTATTTTGCATGAAATAACTATAAATATATTTGTATCATATAAAGTGTATCCCAGATAATTTCTCCTTCATCAGATAAGGAAGCATTGATAAATTTACAGTTTCTTTAATTAATGGAATTAATTAAGGCAGAAACTAAGACTGGACACAGAATGCAAAGACAAAAGCAGACCATGTTCTTGTATCTGTCAGATAGCCTAGAGAAAAAGACTGCACTGTTAGAAACAATGGTTGCAAATTCAGATTTACACAAATACACTGGATTACCACATTTGTTTCTTTCAGTGTATGAAATTATAGATAACAACCAGATATCAAGTAAGGGTTACATGGACACATTCAAAGCCATGTGTGCAACTGCTGTGTAGGCAGGTTCAGCAGCTACTACAGAGTTGAGTCATATTATTATTATTATTATTATTATTATTATTATTATTATTATTACCAGCTAATATCCAGAGTAATGCCACGGACAGCAGCTAGAGAGGCTAGGAGTGACTCAATAAGGTTCTGGTAGGTTGGAGCCATATTGACCACAGTGCATCCCATAGCTGCTGGATGGTCTGTTCGGGGACTATGCTCAACTGGGTTCAAGTCTAGTGAATAAGGAGGCCAAGGTAGTACATGGATGTCTTGGTCATTTCCTTCTAACCAATGTCAGACATTTCTAGTTGTACAACATTTGGGCATATTTATTAAGGCAGTTGTGCCAGAATTATGACTCAATTTGCGCCAAAAATAATGTCATAAAAGCTTTATATCACATTTACTATGTGTTTTTAGACAGTTTCAGGCACTTCTGTGCCTTGTCCGACAAAGGGGTGTGGTCTCATAAAGGGGTGTGGTTTCACAGGGAAGGGGCGTGGTTTAATGCATCAAAAAAATGCATTATTTTTGTCACAGTTTCTGGCGCAAAAGTAAGCCAACTTATAGGTTGTAAAAAGTTAGACTAAACAGTTATAACCTGCACCAGATTTATTTACACTATGATAAATGTGGCGCATTGTAGGACTGTCTAGTCTAAGAGTACACTATTGATAAATCTGCCAGATTGTCTTCTTCCCCAGTGAAGCCAATCAGCAGTTGTCTCTGACCTCCCTCATCATATGTTTTTGAAGGAGTAACTTAAAGGCGTTTTCTCACCGTGCAGTTTTACAGCAAGAGCCAGGTTTAAAATTAAACATGATTTACAGGCTGTGGGCAATACTACAGTAATGATTTACACATCAGCTCTGCTGTTCTTAGCTATTCCTGCTAAAGTATTTTACACCAGGCTGCAGAACTCTATAAGGTGTTTACTTAGATAAATGAAAAGCTCTCAAAGTCCATTACTAGACTCTGGAGGAAATAGCTCACCAATGAGAAATAAGAGAGATCATCGAGAGGTGGGTGAGAGAGAGATGGTCATAATCATAGAAATGTGTTTGCTCTAAGAGGAGATAAAATCTTCTTTATCTCCGATTAGTGATGAGCGAGCACTAAAAAATTTGAGTTAAGGCCGAACCCTGAAGCCCGAAATTCGGGCTGAACACCGAACCGAACACAGAACCCCATTAAAGTCAATGGGAGATGATGTTCAGGTTAATTTTTATACTAACACAGGTGAGGAGAAGCCGCAATTATCTTACATAAGAGTAAAATGGATACATGGAACAACTTATGGAAGACAATTTGGCTATAAGGGTATGTTCACATGGCTTATTTTAGAGCACATTTCACCACGTATTTTGTGGCGTACTGCACTCTAATACGAGCAAAATGGGCCCCAATCCTCTACCCGGGCGTACAATACGATTGTCGTATTGTACGTACGGAGAGATAAGTGACATGTCACTTAGGGTATGTTCACACGGCTTAATTGGATTACGCCTGCTCTCCCGCTTGTACAATACAATTGTATTGTACGCCCGGGGAAATAATTGACATGTCCGCCCAAGTAATACACGTCTATGCGGGAGTACGCGCAGCTTAGCGCGAATCCGTGAACACCCGGCGTAATTGCGGGGCGTACAGTACGCCCCGCAATTAAGCAGTGTGAACTTACCCTGAGTCAAAGAAAAATAAAATCACAGGCTAAAATAATTCATTCCTTTCAATGGCTAACTGAAAAGATGAGGACAGCGTAGCTATAGCAGGTACAGCAGTAGCAGCTGCTACGGGGCCCATTTGACGCATAAGAAGACATCGGTATAGGAAATGGCACATAGTAACTGGCAGGAGCCCCCTATCACATTTTGCACCAGAGTCTGAGAACATGTCATATATGTGGTGGTAGCAAGAAAATCCCAATGGGGAACAGCTGGTAGGGCCGTAGTTATAGGTGGGTGCGGTGGGAGCCAGGGCTGCAGTCAGTCATCTATTAGCCGCTTCATGGCCACATGCAACTAAATCAAATGGAGCCCCCACCCATTACTCGTTCCTATTTTTAACATATCTCTGGGCCCCTCTTTGATTAGGGCCCCTGACAGGAATACTTTCCTTTTGGCACCCCTGGCACTCCTTTTACAGTAGCCTGACCCCAAAACCAGCAAAAATGACCTTTTGGACAATAAAATGTTCAAAAATGCTTCCAGCGCTGTGTCCCTTATTCTGTAAGATGCTGTAGTTTTAGAGTATTTAGTGCTTAAACCTGCAGTTTTCAGCCCGAAAGAGTAATGAAAAGAGTCCATTTTTTTCATACTCCGCCCATCTGAGGCTAGCCCCGCCCACCTCAACTGACATACCTATTACGTTGAATAGGTAGAAACATGTGAACAACTGCCTGGTGGGCAGGGCTAACCTTTGGTGCTCATGAATAAGATTTGAGCATTAAATGCTCTAAAACTACAGCATCTTACAGAATAAGGGACACAGTGCTGGGAAAAACTGTCTCTAGGTCTAAAACTCATTTTGTTGCCCATAGCAACTAACCAGAGCACCCCTTTCATTTTTCCAGAGCACTATATGAAATAAAAGGGGCGCTCACCACCACATAGTGACTGAATAATACCACCTCACAATGACCACATGGTGACTGAATAATACCACCACATAGTGACTGAATAATGCGCCAATCATGACAAAATGTACCACTAGGTTTTGGGGATTCGGGTTGGGGTATAAAAAATCGGGCGATAGTCGATAGTCGGCCACCTCGATAAGGTTTTTTTGATGTGATAGTGATCATCTCCGTGACCATTAAAGTCTATGGGGAGCAAAAACACCTTATTCTTACACCCAAACAGGGGTGGAAAAGCTGGAATTACAGCCCAACATCAAATGGATACCGCTACATCTTAGGCACAACACTTAGGATAAAAACCCCAAAACAAAAAGACACCCACCATTCACATCCCGTCTTGTACCACGCATGACCCTTAAACCTGCATCACTCACAAATTAAAAAGTCCCGAAGGCAGATTTTTTTTGAAAACCCTCATTTTATTGAATTGGAATTTGGGGTAAACCTGTCCCGGAACGCAGCTGACCCCAAAAACCTGCATGACCCCCAATTAAAAAATGCGGAAAAAATATCTTTGAACCACCATTTTAGTTGACTGGAATTGACAAACCCGTCCGGGCCGCAGTATGACCCTTAAAAATGTCTGACCCAAGATTAAAAAAATGCGGGAAAAAGGAGTCTTTCAACCCCCATTTTAGTTTCACTGACATTGATAGAAAACGTAATAAAGCTGTGCACCTAAAATATACTTGAAAAACGAACATGGTGCACACTGAAAGGCAAAAACATCTAATACAAATAAAAGTGGACACTAAAAACTAAGTAAAATCAAGGTATATAGAAAAAATTGGAAATGCATTTCTGCTAAGGAAAATAGAAAAACCTGGGGGTCTTAGTTTACAGTATTTGGATCAAAGATTGTATTAAACCACCCCCCAAAAAAGTCAAGGGGATCCCCCAGCGGGGGGTCCCTACACTAATCATGTTACCTCATAGGGGTCAATCCAGACGCAATTCAGGGAATGGAGGAACTAGCAATTGGATTATCCTGCCTGGTTTAAAAAAAAGGAGGAGTGCAGCAAGCCAATGAATTGCAATCTCAAAAGAACCAAAAACGTAATAAAGCTGTGCACATTAAAAAAATTTCTTGAAAAAGCAGCATAGGGGCACACTGAAAGGCAATAGCATACACTAAAAAAAAAACAGTGGGGACACTAAAGACTAAGTAAAACCTCAAAGGGATTTTAAATATTGGAAAAGCATTACTGCTAAGGAAAATATGAAAAACCTGGGATCTTGTTTACAGATTTGATCAAAGATTGTATTAAGTCACCTCCCCAAAAGTCAAGGGGATCCAGAACGGTGAGTCCCTACACTAAACATGTTATCACTAGGCGTCAATCCAGACGCAACTTAGGAATGGGAGGAACTACAATTGGGTTATCCTGCCTGGGTTTTAAAAAAGGCAGCTGGTGCAGAAACCAATGAGTTGCCAATTTCAAATGAACTAAAAACAATAAAACTGTGCAATTAAAAAAAAATACTTGAAAAAGCAAGCATAGGTGCAACAGAAAGGCAAAAGCATACATCTAAAACAAATAACAGTGGGACACTAAAGACTAAATAAAACCCCAAATTATAGAAATATTGGAAATGCATTAGCTAAGGAAAAAAGAAAAAAACCCGGGACTTTAGTTTAAGTATTTGATCAAAGATTTTATTAAGCTCACCTCCAAAACTCAAGGGGATCCCCGAACAGGTGAGTCCCTACACTAAACATGTTACCCCTAGGCATCAATCCAGACTGCAAACTTCAGGGAATGGTAGGAACTGCAAATTGGTTATCCCCACTGTTCAAAAGAGGCAGTGAGGGGCAGCAAGCCAATGAGATTGCCAATCTCAAATGAATACAAAAGTAATAAAGCTGTGCCACTAAAATATACTCTGAAAAACGCAAGCATAGGTGCACACTGAAAGGAAAAAAGCAACATCTAATACAAATAACAGTGGCACACTAAAAGACTAAGTAAAACCTCAAGGTATATAAAATATTGGAAATGCATTATGCTAAGGAAAATATAAAAACCGGGGGTCTTATTTACAGTTTTTGTCAAAGATTTTTTAAGCTCACCCCCCAAAACGTCAAGAGGATCCCCGAGCAGGTGAGTCCCCCACACTAAAATTTTTACCTCATAGGCGTCAAATCCAGACTGAACTTCAGGGAAAGTAGGAATAGCAAATTTGGTTATCCTGCATGGTTTAAAAAAGGCAGTGAGTGCAGCAAGCCAATGAGATTGCCAAACCCAAAAGAACTACAAACGTAATAAAACTGTGCACATCTAAAATATGCTCTGAAAAAAAGCAAACAAGGTGCACACTGAAAGCAATAGCATACTCTAATACAAATAACAGTGGCACACTAAAGCTAAGTAAAACCCCAAGGGATATAGAAATATTGGAAAGCATTACGCTAAGGAAAATATAAAAACCCGGACTCTTAGTTTACAGTATTTATCAAAAATTGTTTTACGCTCACCTCCCCCAAAGTCAAGGGGGTCCCCGAGCAGGGGAGTCCCTCCTAAACATGTTACCTCACGGCGTCAAACCAGATGCAACTTCAGGGGGAAAGGTAGGAACTAGCAAATTTGGTTACGCACGGTTTAAAGAGGGAGTGAGGCAGCAAGCCAAAGGTTGCCAAACTCAAATGAACACAAAACATAATAAAGGTGCAATCTAAAATAACCTGAAAAACGCAAATAGGTGCACACTGAAAGGCAATAGATACATCTAATACAAAACAGGGCACACTAAAGATAAGTAAAAAACCCCAAGGTATATAGAAAAAATTGGAATGCATACTGTAAAGGAAAAAATTTAAAAACCCGGGATCTTTGTTTACAGTATTTGATCAAAGTTGTATTAAGCTCACCTCCCAAAAGTCAGGGGGTCCCGAGCAGGGGAGTCCCTCCCAACATGTTACCCTCACTAGGCGTCAAACCAGACTGCAACTTCAGGGGAAAGGTAGGAAATGCAATTGGATTTCTGCATGGGTTTTAAAAAAGGCAGCTGAGTGCAGCAAGTCAATGAGATTGCCATCTCAAATGAACTACAAAACGTAATAAAGCTGTGCACTCTAAAATATACTCTGAAAAACCAAAGCATAGGTGCACACTGAAAGGCAGGAAATCCAAATTTCTTTCCTACCTTCCCCGAAGTTGCAGTTGGATTGCACTAGTGAGGGAACTGTTTATGAGGGACCACCCCTTGGGTCCCCCTTTCGTTTTGGGAGGTGAGCTTTTAAAACAATCTTTGATCAATACTGTAAAAAGAGTCCAGGTTTTTCATATTTTCTTGCAGTAATGCATTTCCATATTTCTATTACCCTTTAGGTTTTTTCTTTGTCTTTAGTGTGCCCTGTTATTTTTATTAGTTTTTGCTTTGCCCTTTTAGGTGACCCATGTTGGTTTTTTAGAGTATATTTTAGAGTGCACAGCTTTAATTACGTTTTGTAGTTCATTTGAGATTGGCAATCTCATTGCTTTTCTGCACTCAGCTGCCTCTTTTAAAAAAGTCAGGATAATCTAAAAGCTAGTTCCTCCCTTCCTGAAATTGCAGTCTGGATTGACCTGTGAGGGAACATGTTTGTGTAGGGACTCACCGCTCTGGGATCCCCCCTTTACGTTTTGGGAGGTGAGCTTAATCAATTTTTGATCAAATACTGTAAATAAGAGTCCCGGTTTTTTTATTTTCCTTTGCAGTAATGATTTCCAATATTCTATATACCTTAGGTTTTACTTAGTCTTTTTGTGCCCTGTTATTTGATTGATTATGCTATGCCTTTCAGTTGGGACCTATGCTTTCGTTTTTTTAGAGTTTTTTAGATGGACAGTTTTTTGTTTTTTAGTTCATTTGAGATTTGGGAATTCATTGGGTTTCTGCACCAGCTGCCTCTTTTAAACCCGTGCAGGATAATCCCAAATTTCTAGTTCCTACCATTCCCTTTAAGTTGCAGTCTGGATTGAGCCCGTGGGTAAAAATGTTTGTGTAGGGATCACCTTTGGATCCCCTTACGTTTTGGGGGGTGAGCGTAAAACAAAATTTGATAAATACTGTAAACTAAGAGTCCCGGGGGTTTTTATATTTTCCTTTGCAGTAATGCTTTCCCTATTTCTATATACCCTTTAGTTTTATTATCTTTGTGTGCCCTTTTTTGTATTGATGTAATTGACTAGAACTGTCCTGGACCGCAATAGACCCTTAAAACCCATCTGACCCCCCGATTAAAAAATTTTCCGGAAAAAAGGGTCTTTCAAAACCCTTTTAGTTGAACTGGAATTGCAAACCCCGTTGGGCCGCAGTAGACCCTTAAACCTGTTGACCCACAGATTAAAAAAGTGCCCGGAAAAAGGGGTTTTCAACCCCATTTTGTTTCACTGGCATTGACTGAATGCCTGGACCGCATATGACCATTAAACCTGTCGCCCCCCAGAAAAAAAGTGCCAAAAAAAGGAGCTTTCAACCCCCATTTTAGTTAAACTGGACATTGACTATACTGTCCGGGGCCACGCATGACCCGGGGCCGGAGTTACAGTGGGTCGGTGAGAGCCCAGGCTGGCTTTCCGTATCTATTAACAGCGGGTTTAAAAATGCCCTAATGCCGCAGGAAAACTGTCATGTGAAACGAGTGCGGAAGCGTAAGTGTGAAAACTCCAGCCTTTCCCCAGTAACAGTCAAGACCCGGGTGCGCTTGCCCCTCCGTAGGGGTGGGGGGACAATTGAGTTCACTTTGGGAAATACTGGGGTTAACGTCCCGTTCCACCCCGGTGCCTTTTTCATGGCATTCTTTTTTTTATTTTATCAACGGTGGAGGAAAGGGTCTCTGTACTTTGTTCCCGTCCTGCTCCCCTACCCCTGTCCTCTGAATAACCACTCGGGCAAATTTTCCTTAACCCCCCTTGTACAATTTAGAGGAATTTTTTTAACAGTATTTTGTACATGCAAATTTTTTAGTAGTTTTTTTTTTTTTTTGAAAACAATTTTTAAAATGGATGGAATCACCCAAGTCTTTGTTTCTTTTTTTTTAATTTTTAAAAGGGTTGTCTCAATAAGGCATTTACAGCTATGTAAAGATCTTGCAAAAACAAGTCATTTTGCAAAATGTGTCCATTAAAGTGTCCTACCATTTCCCGTTTTGCAACCCCCTCACCCCTTTAGCCCCTCTTGAAAATTGTGAAGAACAAATGTCAGAATCCAAATTTTTTTATAATAGGACCCTTTTAGTTTTGCGGGAAATGTCGAAAGAAAAATGCCTCCAAAAAATTAAAAGCAAAAAACCCTTGAGCCCACTTTTGGACAATTGTGAAGAACAAATTTTCTTTTTAAGAAAAACTTTTTTTTAAAATTTGGACCTGTATTTATAGCGGGCATGTCACAGAAAAATCCCCCCAAAAATTTCAAAACATCCCCATGACCCATTTTTTGAAAATTGTGAAGAACAAATTTCTTTTAAATAAACAACATTTTTTAAAATTTGGCCCTTTGTGGGTTTTGCTGCTTTAAAAAGGGCACAAAACCCCAAAAAAAATTAAAAAAATTTGACTTCTCCCCACTTTTAAAAAATTTTTTTGAGGGGGGAAAGGCCATTTAAAAAGGGCCCACATTTCTGTTAAAAAAGGACCTTTAATTATTGCTGTATCTCAAAAGAAACCCGCCCCCAAAAAATTAAAAATTATGATTTCTCAGCCACTTTTAAAAAAATTGTGAGGAAACGGGCCCCCCAAAACCTTTGAAAATTGCAAAAAAATTTAAAAAGATAAAAGTGATTTTTAATGGAATATGGTTTTGTCAGGGAAAACCTTGGTGTCTTTTAAAGTTTTCCTCCCCAGCAAAACCAGCAAAATGAACTTTTGGGGAAGGAGAAAAAAAATTTGGGCAGTAAGAATGTTTCTTTTTAAAAAAATAAAATTTTTAAAAAGAGGACCATTTCTTTTTGGAGGGGGAATGTGAAGTAGCCCCGCAACTAATCGGTGCCCTTCGGAAATTTGGGGGCCACAACACCCTCAGAGATCCATCCCTGATTCTTCTTGATGAAAGTCAAACGACCCACATTATTTGGAAACCCGGGGATGCGTTTTTGTTTAATGACTCCCCGGGCTGGGGCTAAAGGGTGGGGGCTCAAAAATTTGGGAAACCCTGGCTGCTGGGCCCGGGACAACCTCTATGGGTGGCGAGCCAGCTGGGGCCCCTTTTTCCCCCCATTTTGGTCCCCGAAATTTTTTGGGGTCCGGAACACAAACAAAAACATGGGTGTTGAGACGAGATCCCCCGTGAAACCATGATCTTAAGGGGTCTTGTTGTTGTATGTGTCCCCTGAAACTGCATGCGTTGGTGAGGTGGTAAATAAAGTTTCCCCAGGGGCCCCCTTTTTTTTGGGGGCCTTCTCCCCACCTTGCCTGCGCTCCCCGTTTACGGCTATTGGGTTCATTTCTATGCTGTAAAACCTTTCGCTGGGGGGGTTTTTCCCCCGTGACTTTTGAAAAAGGGGAAGCAAAAGAAACAGTTGTCTCCAGTTAAAATAAATCAGAAAGGGCTCCAATTCCTGCTTTTTTACCTTTTTTTTGGGGGGGTTTGGAAGGAAAGTGCTGAGTTTTTTTTTTGGGCCCGGGGATCCAGGAGGGTGGCCCCCAGTAACTGTTTTATTTTGAGGGCCTTAATGCGAGGATCATTTTGGAGGAAAGGGAGCATCCAAGCACTCATGTGAGAGAGGGGAACCCCTTTGTTTTCCCCAAAGTTTCTGGGTCGGGGGGCACTAGAAACTGTTTTTTCTTTTCCCTCCTCCCCCCTCAAATTCCCCCAACCCCCTTTCCAAGGCAGGGACGTGGGGAACATCGGGTCTAAAATTTCCTCCTCCCCCTCCTTCCGCGGGCCCCGACACAGTTTCAACACACCCCTGACTTTTCCTTAGATGATCACCCTGAGAGCTGATGTGCCACCTTGCACTAGCTCTGGCCCCCCAAAAAATGCCTAATAAATCCCGGATGAAATTGGGGGAAAATGTGGGGGCCCTTGTGGATTTGAGGGAGGGGAAAGGCCCCGGGGCCCGCTTTTTTGTGTCCGTTTTCCTCCCCCGTCGCTGGGGGGGAACCTGTTTTTTCAGAGTGCCCCAAACGACCCTTTTCTTCCAAAACCCTAAGATAAACCAAAAAAGGGCTCATGTTGACAAGGGTTTTCCGCATGACCTTTCTTAAAAACCCCGGCAAGGGATGGTGCGAGCTCTTTCCCCTGCCTCCCGCTCTCGGTGGTTTCAACAACCGGGGCCCGCCCGCTGCTTGTCAGGCCTTGTGCCCTTTTCCCATACGGGCATAATGGCATTGCGCTGTTCCAAAATCGCTGGAGCATGTGGAGGGGGGAAATTTTCCAGCGGGTTGCCAAGTCAACAATGAGAGGGTTTGAGGGGGAGGCCGAGCTAAACCCGGAAACGCAGCCAGGCGGGACGAAGCAGGGGCGAACGGCGGAAGGGGCGAACTTAGACTTGGGAGCCCTTCCTCAGCGGCAGCCCGGGCCCCGGGTAGTCTTTAAAAATTTTCCCTGGACGCCCAAGGGTTCATGACATGTGCCAGGCAAGGGATGTGTTTCCACCCTACCGATTTTAAGGGCGGCCAGCAGATTTCGCCGGGTTACCCGCTTTACCCCCCTTTGCCGGGCAAAAGGGTTCTTGTCCCCCCAACCACCCGCTCTTTCCCCGTTGCGGAGGCCGCCCACAGCCCCCTGACCTTTTGGGGGGGCGGTCTCCAAACAGTTTAATTTCAAAACGGCTTGGTTTCTTGGGAAATGATGCCACCAGGGGGCCCTTGGGGGGAAAGAGCCCTCCCAACCCTGCAGTTTTAAAGGGCGTGCCCCCGACCCTGAGAGCCACCTTTCACCAACCCAGGGGACATCCACCCACTCCCCCAGTGAGCTGTCACAGGAAAAAACGGCCGGCCGTCCCTATGGGCCCAATGTGTCGGTGGTAAGATGGATTTTCCCGGCCCAAATTGCAGACAATGCACTTAAATTTTGTTTAACCCGGGGGCTGGCCAGGGGAGGGGGGTTTTTTTTCTGGCAAAAAATTTTCCTGCTGGGAAATCGGGTTTTGGGGGGCAGGCAAGGGCCATGACGGGGGGGAAAACCCACCCCTTGTCCACCAGAGGGAAAGGCAACATTTCCAAGGCCAAAAGCCTGGAAATTCCGACTTTCAGGCTTTTGGCTTTGGGATGGTTTGGGTTAAGTTTCTTCTGCTCCCCAAACCCGGAAGACCGAAGGCTGGCGCTAGAAATGGCCGCAGGTCGTCAAACCCGGCGGAAGGAGAAGGGGGAGGATGGGTTCCCCTGGGGTGCTGGGGGTACTTGGGCGACGGGGGAGCTGAAGCGGAGGTGGGTCCCTGATTTATGATCTGAGAGACAAGGGCAGCTGAGGGAAAAATTGGGGGTGGCGGGGGAGGCGGAGACAGAGGGGGGTGAATTGGTTGGGGGCCCCCGGGGTCGGTTGGCCCTTTTTTTTTGCCAAATGTTTTTCCCCCATTTAACTCGCATTCCTTTCATGTGACTAGATGTTTGGGGGTTTTTTAAACTTAAAGGGTTTTTGCCTCTAATTATGCCCTTTACGGCAAAAGGGGGATATGACATCGCTGGGTGAATCAGGGCTTTCTCAAAGAAGGCCCAGCCTTGAGAGGTCCTGGGGGCCTTTTTTTTTCGGAAGATAAGCGAGAGCGGGGTTTTCACTGACCGTGGGTGCGGAATCATATTTAGCGGACTTCTGCGAACCCCCCTCTCCTTTTTGTGGGGGGACCCTTAATTTAAAATACCCCCCTTTGCTTCCTCCCCGTCCACTGATGAAGCGCTCGCAAGCAAATTTTTGCGGAAAAGACCACGATGGGGTTTTGCAATTTTTCAACATTTAAACATCATCAAAACAGGTGACCCTTTGGGCCCCTCCGACTTTCTTTCATCCAGAACTGCGGGCTACCCAAACAAGAGGGGCCTGCAAAAGGGGGGCCCAAGCCCCGGAAATTTTTTCCCATTGGAAAGGGTTTCCTTTTCCTCCTTGATGGCATCAGTAATGGGCGTCAAATAAACCTCTTGATCTTTTTAAAATGCTTTCTGACCCCAACCGCATTTTGTCATCAAGAGTCTTCCCACAAAAGGGTTATCCACAGTGGGGGTAAACGAGTTGACCATTTGGGCCTTTCCCCCCAAAGTTGGGAGGAAGCCCGATGAAGACATTTGTGGCCCCTGACTGGGAGGACGAGGGTTAAAAACCCCGCCCGGATGGGAGGTTGCATTAAAACCCCTGAAGGGCAGAAATTGGGGAAAGCTGAAACGTTTTCTGAGACTCAAAAGGGCCCTGCCCAGCGATGACCGGCCTGACGGGGCCCTGCAACTGAATTCCCCCTGGAAAGGTGTTGTTGCCAGCACGGGAAAGGGGCCCCCTTCTCCGTGCCCCCTACCTCCATGTGCTACCCCCCTCTTTGGGTTGCTTTTCCACCTGCATTTCGCTCCATGTTTAGAAATATAAAAATTTTTAGAAGGTATGGGGGTAGTTTTGGAAAATTTTCCCGGGAAACACAGCTATTTTTAAAATCCCTTAATCAAAACCCAAAAATTTCTGGATTTAAATTTAACTGCAAGGGGTCTCTATCAACAAACTGGACTAGGGAAAAATGCAAAAAAACACTTATCTTTTATGTTTTCGTTAAAATTAAACACTTAAATTTTTTTCACCTTTCAATTCACCTGTGGTGAATATAAAATTGCTGTTTTAAGATTTAGTGCAAGCTGCGTAATGAACAAAGCTGTAGTCCCAAATTAAAAAAAAACTTTTCGGGAAAAGTTTTCGTAAAAATACTTTTATTTTTTTTGCACCCTTTTTAATTCACCTTTTGGTGGGGGCTAAAAAAATTTTTGGTTTTAAAAATTTTAAAGGCAAGTGCGTCAATGAACAAAGCTGTATGCGCCAAAATCAAAAAACAGTATCTGAAATGGGATTCGGATAATTAAAAATTTATTTTTTCTCACCTTTCAATTCACCTGTGGTGACTATAAAATTGCTGTTTTTAGATTTAAGTGCCCCAAACGGTCAAAAGAACAAAGGGTGTAGTGCGCCAAAGTCAAAAAAACCGTATTGTTTATGTTTTGTTTTTTAAAAACACGGTATTTTTTGCACCCCTTTTTAATTTTACCTTTGGGGCTAAAAAATTGCTGTTTTCAGATTTACGTGCAAGCTGCGTCAAAGAACAAAGGGTGTAGTGCCAAATTTAAAAAACCGTATCGGGAAAGTATTCGGATAAAAAATTTATTTTTTTTTCACCCCTTTTAAATTTACCCGTGGTGACCCATAAAAAATTTCTGTTTTCAGATTTTCGTGCAAACCCTGGTCAATGAAAAAAAAGCTGTAGTGCCCAAAAATCAAAAAAAACGTAAACTGTTAAGTTTTTTGTATATACCCCGGTATTTTTTTGGAAACCCTTTTAATTTACCTGTGGGGACTAAAAAGGTGGATAAATGAACAAAAGGTTTGGGAAAGGGGGAAAATTTTAAATGGGAAAACCTATCGAAATGTTTAAATAAAAAATAAAAGTGGAGTTTTTCACCCCAACACAAGAACCCGCAGTTTTCTAGAAAAGTTGGTGTATCCTTAAAATTTAAATTTTAGGCTGCCCAAAATCCAGGGGGAAAAAATTTAAAAGGGAAAAATGTTAAAAAATAAAGATATTGCAGTGCAATGTCTACCCAAATCTTTGGTGAAAATTTATCCGTTTCTTTAAAAGAGCTTGTTTGCCCCAGGGCCCCCCCCCCCCCGCTCCCTCCTTGACTTTTTCAGCGGTAGATGCTCCTTTAAAATTTTCTACCTAACCTAACTTAAAAAACTTCCAAACTTTAATCTAACAAAATTATAAGGAAACAGTAATAGTAGGGTTTCTCTGTGCAAAAATTTGAATAAATTTTGCTGAGCTGTTTTTTCCCCAGGCAGGCGCACGTCCTACTCCTATGAGACGCTGAGAGACACTGAGGCTGAAAAAGGAAACGCTGGTTCTATGTAAAACGAGGTCATGTGATTTTTCCAGCCAATCGCAACCATACACTTCCCAGTCATGACGTCGCACACACATCTCACCCTGCTCTATTCTGTAATCTGATTTGCTGGCCGCCAAAATTACAGGAAGAGCCGAAAATGGCGCGATCTTACTAGATGATGCACACATTTTTGCCTTAATTATCGCATGATCTAAAAAATTCGATCACCATAAAAACCTTGCCGATTTCAACTTTGTCGATAATAATCGCTCAACACTAGTCACCACCACATAGTGACTGAATATTATTGCAAGATCAAGACCACATATCACCACCACATAGTGACTGAATAATTCCACCACACCATGCCACATATCCAACGCTGAATTCCACAAAAACCTGAAAATAGTGACTGAATAATACTTCCACTCCAGACCACATAATACCAACAAAGTGACTAAAATAAACAATACTTTCACCACAATGTACTAATAAATTTCACCATCCCACAAGTGACTAAAATACCACAAACCATGACCAATATCACCTACATAGTGACTGAAATCCATCACCTGCCCCCATAACCACAAAAAGTGACGAATAAATACCCCCACAGCACCATACCCACAATATGCCTGAATATCCCACAACACCTTTGACCACATATCACCACCACATAGTGACTGAATAATACCGCCACAACATGACCACACAGTGACTGAATAATCCTGGCCCTGGCAATCACCCTGGTCCTCATTACCAGGGATGTGGTTGAAAAGGAGATGTTATTAACCCTGAATAGCTTATTTAATAAGGGTCCAGGTACTGATGAATCAGCACTAGTGCTGACCACTACTAGCAGTGCCACTTAGGGTATGTTCACACTTCATATTTGCAGTCTGCACTTTGGGGTGTAATTGCACTGCAATATGCCTGAAGTACGGCCCACAACTACAGTAATTCATAGATCTCATAGAGCGCTACAATTACCCTCTTTTTTCCCTATGCTTATGCACCAAGGAAAATGAGAGTGTATGGGGGCCAGCCCCACAGCACTTTAGAAGTAAGCGCTGGCCAGCGCAGGCTTCTAAAATGACCGCCGTGTTGCAGTGTGTACAGATCTGCTATACGCCATGTGAACGTACCCTTGCTGCAGTGGCCCAATAGCACTAAACACACAATAATGCCTATAAAAAAACAAAATACAAAACATGTATGTTCTGTAGCAGTGCCCGTGGGTAGGGATGATCGACAAAGTTGAAATTGGCACAATTTTTAGGCTGATCAGAAAATTCAGATCACGCGATATTTTAGGTGACAATCTGCAGATAATCTATTACTATTGCGCCATTTTCGGCGCTTCCTGTCATTTTGGTGGCCCGCAAATCAGCTTAGAGTATAGAGCAGGGTGAGCTGGGTGTGCGACGTCATGACGTGTTGTTGGATTGGTTATCAACCCTTGAAAAAGCAAGAAGTGGTGCCCCTTACGTGGGGCATTTTTCAAAACAGCTCAGCTCAGAGACACAGTTTCTTTTCTTTATTTTATACAGACAACTATGCTTTAGCTGTGAACATTAGAAATAGGTAATTAGAGAATTTCAGTTCTTAATTAGATAGAGACTTTTAAAGAAGCATCAAGCGCTGTACAGCCGCGGGGGTGGGGAGGGTAGGACGGACAGACAGACAGGCTGGCTTTGGAAAGGAGGGTGTATATTGTGCAGCCCAGACTCTGCTTTGAACCTCCAATGAAATGGCATTTTTTTTACCACTTTTTGGCCAGCACACCTCACACCTGAGGTGAAATTGTACCTTTTATTTTGTGTATCCCGTTTTTTTTCAAAGAGCCACCTTGTACTTAAATTTGGATACAGAAATTTTCTAGTAACTGTTGGTGTATTTCATTGGTGCAAAAACCTCCTTTTGTTGCCTATAACTTAAAAGCTGTATTCACTTTGGCAGCCCAGTTTTATAAAAGACCACTTGTTTTTAAAATTTTGGATACAAAAATTGTCTATAATTTTTGGTGTTTTCATTGGTGAAAAAAACCCCCTTTCGTTATCCGTATAACTTTTAAATACCTTATTGCATTTTTGGTGCGGCCAAGTTTTGTTAAAGAGCCCCCTTTGATTTAAAATTTTGGATACAGAAATTTTCTATAACTGTTGGTGTATTTCATTGGTGCAAAAATCACCTCTGTTACCGTATAACTTTTAAAACCTGTATTGCATTTTGGGTGGGGCCCATTTTTTTTCAAGACCACCTTGTACTTAAATTTGGGAACAGAAATTTTCTATAACTTTTTGGTTAATTTTTGGGTGCAAAAACCACCTTCTTTTCCGTATAACTTTTAAAACCTATATTCCCCCTTTTTTTTGGTGCACCCCCATTTTTTTGACCAAAGAGCCCCTTTGTATTTAAAATTTGGATACGAAATTTTTTCTTTAGTAACTTTTTTTTTGGGGGGTAATTAAAAGGTGCAAAAACCACCTTCTGTTATCCGTATAACTTTTAAATCCCTGAAATTGCACGGGTGGGGGGCCCCCAAGTTTTTGTTCAAAAGCCATGTTGTACTTAATTTGGATACAGAAATTTTTTATAACTTTTTGGGTAATTCTTTGGGTGCAAAAACCCCCTTCGTTATCCGTAAACTTTTACAACCTATATTGCACTTTGGTGCAGCCCATTTTGACCAAAGACCACCTGTATTTAAAATTTTTGGGAAACAAAAATTTTCTAGTAACTTTTGGGTGTATTTCATTGGTGCAAAAACACCTTCTGTTTTCCGTAAATTTTTTAAAAACCTGTATTCATTTTGGTGCAGCCCATTTTGTTCAAAGAGCCACCTTGACTTAAATTTGGGAACAACATTTTCTAGTACTTTTGGGGTGTATTTCATTGGTGAAAAAACCCCCCTTCTGTTATCCTATAACTTTAAAAAACGTTTTGCATTTTGGGGCAGCCCAGTTTTGTTCAAAGACCTCCTTGATTTAAATTTTGGATACAAAAAATTTTCTAGTAACTTTCTCGTTGTAAATTGCTGCAAAAAATGCAACTCACCTTAATTTTTCGAATATTTTTATTGCGCTTGTGAATCCATTTTGGTGCAGATAGCGCACTCATGATAGTTTGTTGAAAACATCAACCCCTTTCCTAGGGGGCATTGAAAATCCCGGACGAAGGAAGAACATTGTTGATTTTTCCTACTTTTTTTCACCAACCCCGCATTTCACAGATATTCATAGAAACAATTCTGTTTCTAACCCCTATTGGCTGTTGGAAATTAGAGGATTTAAGAATGGCTGTTTTTTGGGTTGTCTTTCCATAAGAACTGTAAAAAACCTTTTCCCAAACCTTTTACACTTAATCTTTCAAACATGGACAAAATGCAGGGGGAAAGCGAGCAAAGGGGTGTAGGACGGGGAGGTAGAGTACGAGAAAAGGGTCTCCTTCCAGTGCTGGCGACAACACGCAAAGCCACAATCGCGGTTGCGGGACCCTCGGCCTGTCATCGCGGGTGGGTGCCCTGTGAATCTCAGTAACAACAGCTCGCCAACGTTCTTCATGGTTAATGCAACCTGCATTCGCATCTTAACCTCCCTTTCCCCCACAGGGCCCCAAATGTCGTCATCAAATCGCCACCGTCCCAACATGAAGCGAAAAGCAAATCGTGTACCCCCTCTTTGGGTAATCCTTTTCTGAAGACCTCTTTGATACAAAAGCGGGGGGGTCAAAAACATTTCAAAAGTCAAGAGCCAAAAAGGGGTGAATTTTTTTCTGCTCTGATGCCCCAAATTTCTAATGCCATCAGAAGGGGGGAAAGGGAAGCCGGTCCAAACGGCAAAAAACCTTGGGGGTCCCGGGAACGCTTTCGTGCCTTTGCTTTTAGCCCGCCCCAGGATGTAAATGTCAGGACGAGGAAGTCACTGTGTTGATGATATGATGATGATGAAAGAGATGACGACACATTGCGGGTCCAACAGGTCTTTCAGCAAAATTTTCTGCGAGCGTTTATCACTGGATAGGAGAAGAGATGGGGGAGTGTCAGTACGGCCCCGCCTCAAAAAAAGGGAAGGGGGGTCCAAAAAAGTCCGCGGGATTATTCCGCCCGCCACAATCAGCGGAAACACCGCTCCCCCTATCCCGCGAAAAGGTCCAGGACCCTCAAGCCTTTTTGGGCCTTTTCAGCAAACCCCTGTTCACCCACGATTCATATGCCCCTTTGCCAAACCACTAAAGGCAAGAACTTAGGTGTTTAACCCCCAAACCCTATGTCTAGTCACATGCAGCGAATGCATTTTTAAATGGAGGGAACACTTGACCAAAAAAAGGGCCCCACCGACCTGGCCCCAACCACTGTCACACCCTCTGTCTCCGCCTCCTCCTCCTCCGCCACCCCCAAGCATTTCCCCACTGCCCATGCTCTCAGATCATGATCAAGGATCAGCCTCCACTTCAGCCTCCACCGTCCCCCAAGTACCACCACACCACCAGAGACCCTCCAACCCCCTTTTCCTTCCACCGGGTTTTATGACCTGCAGCCGTACAGCGGGCCCTCAGCAGCCGCCTTCTGCCTTTAGCAGGTTTTGGGAAACAGAAGAACACTTAACCCACACCCCCAAAGCCAAAACCCCAAATTTTCGTATTGCCCGGCTTTTGGGCCATGGGGAAAAGTTTTTTCCTTCCACTGGTACACAGATGGGTTCGCCACATCATGGCCCTTGCCTGCCCCCCCCCACCCGATGCCGACAGGGATTTCTTTTCCAGAAAACCCCCTGCCCTGGCCACCCCCGGTCATCTAAAATTTCAAGCGCGTTGTCGCTCGTGTCCGGGAAAGTCCATTTGACCACCGACACAGGGCTATAAACACGGCCAAGGCTGCTATTCTTATACATCCCCCTGGGTGACTGGGGGATTCCCCCTGGGGGGAGTGGCTCCAGGCCACCGCAAAGCTCTCAAAACCGCAGGATGGTGCAGGGTTCTTTTCCCCCCCAAGGTCCCTGGGGCATCCTCCCAAAAAACCAGGCCGTGTGGGGAAAGAATCTTCTTTGGAGACCGTCACCACAGGGCGGAAGGTGGACGGCTCTTCGCAACGAACCGACGGGCTGGGGTGACAAAACCTTGTGCCCCGGCAAGGGGGGTGTGGATAAAACGTCGAAACGCGCCCGCCCTTAAATCGTACTGGGGCACATCCCTTGCCTGGCACCGACATTTAACCTCGCGTTCAAATTTTTTAAAGCGCTACCCGGGCCGGATTGCCCGCTGAGGGAAGCTCGAGGTCTAGCTCACCTTCCCCCACTCGCACCCTGCAGCCCCTCAGCGCCAGCTCAACCCCCTGTCAAACCCTCTCATTGTTTTACGTGCAACACGCTGGAATTCCACCCTCACATCCCAGCGATTGTGGAGCAGCGCAAAGCCATTCGCAGTGCAAGTGATACATGCCTGACAACAGCGGTGCGGGCCCCGGGTGTTTTACCCCCGAGAAAATGTAGGCAGGTGAAAGAGCCTGCACCATTCTTGCCAGTTTTTGAAATAAGCCACCAAAAGGTCATGTGGACAATGCTCTCAAAAAATAAAACTTAAGTGACAGTCACTGTTACAAAATAACATGGCCACTTTGTGATCTGTGTTCAAAACAGAATTGGGGTCATTCTGTTGGTGACAGGAGCAGGGAGTAATAGTCTATGTCCATTCTCAACTAAAATGGTGGTTGAAAGACTCTTTTTCCAGCACTTTTTTTATCTGGGTTCATCAGGTTTTTGATTCATGCTGTGGCCCAGACAGTATAGTCAATGTCCAGTTGTCAACTAAAAAGGTGGTTCAAAGACTCTTTTTCCGGCACTTTTTAATCTGTGTGTCAGACAGGTTAAGGTCTATGCTGCGTTCCAGGACAGGATAGTCAATGTCCATTCAAGTAAAATGATGGATCCGATAATACTGCCTTCTGGCACATCTTAATTTGTGGGTCCATGCCCCAGGGGTTTTTTTTTTTTAAGAGTCATCTGTGGTACAAGACAGGGATAGTGAATATCTGTGAGTTTTTTTCTGTGACTCTTGTTACCCAATTGTGTTGTTAAATGTAGCACGTATCAATTTTATGTTGTGGTTTGTTAATTCAGCTTCTCCGCCCTGTTTGGGTGAAAGAATAAAGGTGTTGTTCCTCTCTTCAAGGTCATCGGCGATTGTCTATTATGGATATGGGCATGATAATTGCAATCGACTATCGACCCGATGACGATATTTTGACGCAATCGCTCACATAGTCATGGTGTGTGAGTTTACAGCTATAATCAAGGTTTTTGGGAAACAGAAATGTGGCTTCAAGTGGCTTTTCTCCCTCCTTTTTAACAGTGGCTGAGAAGTATTTTTAAATTTTTTTGGGTCATGCTGCTGTAAATGCAGCTATACACGGGTACTATCAAAAAAATTGGGGGTTTATAACAGACATGTGTTCTTACAGTTTTTAAACGGGGCTAAAGGGGGTGATTTTTTAAAAATTTTTGGGGCATGGTGCTGTCAAAAACAAAAATGGGTGGACATGTTAATGGACAATATGCAAAATTATTTTTTTTTGCAAGATTTTTAAACATGCTAGCAATCCCTGTGTGAGACAACCTTTTAATAAAATAAAAAAAAAAAGAAACAAAGACGTGGTGGGAACCCCATCCTTTTTAACAACGTGTTTTTCTAGAATTAAATACTAAAAAACTTGCATGTACAAAATAGCTGATACAAATATTCCTCTGAATTGTACAAGGGAGGTACAGGAAGACTTGAACAGATGTAGGTTATGTCCTCCAACACGTTGAGTAAAACGAGAAAAAGAATGCCAAGAAAAAGGGCTCCTGGGTGAAACAGGAGCGTCAACCATCAGCATTTCCAAGTGAAGCTTAATTGGTCCGCTCTCATACGGAGGGGCAAGCGTTCTCGTAAAGGAAAGAAATTTCTAAAGCCTACACAGGTCTTGACTATGTACTGGGGAAAGGGGCTGGAGTCTTACTCACACTTCCGCGTCCGCACTCTGCTTCAGCACGACTGTTTTCGTTGCTGCGTCATAAGGGCATATTTTGCCATGTTAATGGATGACGGACGCCAGCCTGGGCTCTCACCGCACCCACTGTAACTCAGGCTCTGCTAGCTGAATCTGTGTGTTAAGAGATGACGGACGCCAGCCCTTGCTCTCACCACACCCACTGTAAGTCCGGTCCTGCCAGCTGAATCTGCGTGATCCACATTTACAGCCTCACCCGCCTTGATCAGTAATTTCCTTCAAACCCATTGACAGTAGAATGCAGGATTTTTCAGACAAGCCTCGCTGACCTACTGGGGACATCTGTTTCCTTTGCTTCACATTCTAATGTCACGGTGGAACAATGTCACCAGTAGAATGGCAAGTACCTCTAGCCGCAGCAGTATTGGAAAACGAGTTGTTTTTAATATAGTTTATTTCTTATTGCGAATTTTCTGCCGATGGACCATAAGGGCACCTGTGCAGGTTTTTGGGTCATGCTGCCTTACAGGATATGGATAGTCAATGTCCATTTCACTAAAATACTGCTTCAAAGACTACTTTCTTCTGGCACTTTTTAATCTGTGGGTCATGCAGGTTTGAGGGTTATGCTGTGGCCCAGGACAGGTATAGTCAATGTCCAGTTCAACTAAAATGGTGGTTGAAAGGCTCCTTTTTCTGGAACTGTTTTAATCTGTGGGTCAGACATTGTTTTGGGGTCATGCTGCGGTCCAGGACAGGCTTAGTCAATGTCCAGTTCAACTAAATTAGTGGTTGAAAGACTCCTTTTTCTGGCACTTTTTAATCTGTGAGTCAGACAGGTTTAATGGTCATTCTGCGGTCCAGGTCAGGTATAGTCAATGTCCAGTTCAACTAAAATGGTGGTTCAAATAATACTTTCTTCCGGCACTTTTTAATCTGTGGGTCATGCAGATTTGAGGGTCATGTTGCGGTCCATGACAGGGATATTCAATGTCCAGTTCAACTAAAATGGTGGTTCAAAGACTGCTTATTCAGGCACTTTTTAATCGGGGTCATGCAGGTTTGGGGCTCTTTGCTGTGGCCAGGACAGGTTGTTAATGTCCAGTTCAAACTAAAAGGGTGGTCAAAGACTCCTTTTTTGCGGCATTTTTTAAAATCTGTGTGTCACTCTGGTTTAATGGTCATACTGTGGTCCAGGACAGGTATAGTCAATGTCCAGTTCACCTAAAATGGTGGTTCAAATACTACTTTCTTCCTGCACTTTTTAATCTGTGGGTCATGCAGGTTTGAGGGTCATGCTGTGATCCAAGACAGGCATTTTAATTGTCCAGTTCAACTAAAATGGTGGTTAAAGACTCCTTTTTCAGCACTTTTTAATCTGTGGGGTCGGGACAGGATTAATGGTTTCCATGCTGTGGTCCAGGCAGGTTTGTCAATGTCAGTTCAACTAAAGGGTGGTTCAAAGACTCCCTTTTTCCGGCACTTTTTAATTGGGGGTCACACAGGTTTAATGGCCCATACTGTGGTACGGGACAGGTATAGTCAAGTCCAGTGAAACTAAAATGGTGGTTCAAAGACTCCTTTTTCCGGCATTTTTTTAATCTGTGGGTCAGACAGGTTTAATGGTCATACTGCGGTCCAGGACGGGTTATAGTCAATGTCCAGTTCAATAAAATGGTGATTCAAAGACTCCTTTTTCCGGCAATTTTTAATCTGTGGGTCAAGCGGGTTTGAGGGTCATGCTGCGGCCTAGGACAGGTATAGTCAATGTCCAGTTCAACTAAAATGGTGGTTCAAAGACTCCTTCTTCCGCCACTTTTTAATCTGTGGGTCAGACAGGTTTAAGGGTCATGGTGCGGTCCAGGACAGGGATAGTAAATGTCCAGTTCAAGTAAAATTATGGTTCAAATAATACTGCCTTCTGGAACTTTTTAATTTGTGGGTCATGCAGGTTTAAGGGTCATGCTGTGGCACAAGACAGTGATAGTGAATGGTCTGTGACTTTTTTTCTGTGACTTTTATAACCTAATTGTCTTGCAGCTGATGTAGCACGTATCCAGTTTACTATTGTGGATGTTAATTCCAGCTTCTCCAGCCCTGTTTGGGTGTAAGAATGAAGGTGTTGTTCCTCTCCCATAGACTTTAATGGTCATTGGCGAAAATCTGTTATCGACTATCAGATATCATCATGATAATTGTCGATATCGACTATTGAATCAATAACGATAGTTGACACAATCGCTCATCACTACCCGTGGGGTGAGGGACAGTAGAAGGCAAGCAGATAGTGTGAGTGAGCTGGCCATGCTGCAGACTGTACACACTTATCATTTCTAGAGGTGCGTACAGTCTGCCCGACCAGCCAGAGATCACTTAAACTAGCTGACTGAGTGAGCGAGTGGTCTCTGGCTGCCTGCACACATATGGAGATAAGGCATGCACAGCAGGAGCAGCAGCACAGAGTACATTTCTGTTTCTTTCAGTCTTTAAAAGCAGCTACACAGTTATGTGTGCAGCTGCTAACTGAGCAGAGTACGATGCCGGCGTCCCGTTTTTGCCGGTGCTGGCGGCGCCCCGCCCCCCTGGGGACAGTGCCCCTTGTGACCGCCCCTAGAAAGGGTTCTGTGTATATCCTACAAAATAAAGACATCCTATTCTCCCTTAACATCACTGTAGGCTGTATTTTGCAAGACTAATAAACATAAGGTATTAGCTAATATTTTTGGCCGTTATACACAGGTTTGCAGTGCTTTGTAAATTGTAAATTCCATATAATTTTCAGTTACTTATTTCAGTTTCCTCCCATAAACTATAACAACCACATGGGGTAATTGCCTTCTTATGAGTTGTGGAAATTTAGACTGTGAGCATTAGTGACTATAAAGACTTTTATTTGTATGTTCTATTAAAAAAATATGGTGGAAACTCTTTCAAACACAGAGAAGCACACCCTCCAGCTGAAAAAAAATAGATTTAATTTTCAATGGGGCAAACCTTTCTTCTATAAAAACTGATAATCTTCATAATAACCATCTTAGGAGTTGATCACAACAGGAACAGTTAAAGGGTTAACAAAAAGGCTTGCTTAGTTACTTAGGACAAAATTCCTAGGTATACATATAATATTATTTTTTGGGTGTTGGAATTGGTAGAATTGGCAAGTGGTATTGGCTGTGCTCATTAGCTTCGGGGTGGTATTAACAAAAGTGCAGGCACAGTTTCCTCGCCTTTTCAAGCAGTGGTTTTAAACCTGGGTATTTTGTTAGGAAATGATGACCAATGAAATAAGCTGGACAAGGCATGTGCGCAAACTGACTGAGGCAAAGTGCTACCAGCAGGTTGGGCCAATTGTCACACATGATCATGCCTTGCTTCAGTTTGTGTGGAATAAGCCACAGGTAAACCTGAGCCTGCAGAGTCCTCAGCATCTCTAAGCCTTTGCTACTGCACTTGCTTAGGCAGTTTAGCCTCAGCACAGCAGGACACCATTCCCCTTGTGTAGAGCTATATGCATTTTAATTTTGAGAAGTCTTTATTAGTATTGATATAGTAGAAGGGTTTGAAGAGTAGGTGGTGTAGGAGGAGGAGGGTATACAGGGTGAATTTTGAGTAACTCTTGGTGGTGCCAAGGCATGACCAGGTGTACATACTCCTTTCTGCTTGGTACTCATCCTCTATCAATTCACCCACTAAATCATTTAAAATAGATACTGCCCATGCCCATGGTTATTAAATCATACATCTTTACACCTTGACAGTAACAGAGTTCTGCATTACAGGGACACACTCTAGGTCACATGGTGGTTCATGGTAGCCACAACTTTTTGGGAAAGATAATGGTGGCTAACTATCTCGTACTGGGGGTTAGCACAATCCACAAAATCATGGAATGCATCTGTGTCCACTAGCCTGTAGGAATGCTCCAATAGCTATGAAATACTTGCATTCAAAAGCTGAGGAGATTCTAGGATGGTTGCTGAGCAGAGAAGCACTTCAATGTGGAGTAGAGTATAATATTGAGGATTGTGTTGGTGAGTGCACTACTACTCTCCACATCCTACTCCTGGCAATGAAACTCTCATCACTGCTGGAGGTAAAGAGGTAAAGTCCTGCTTCTGACTCTCACTAAAATGGCTTCTCTTTGCTGAAAGATGACACAGGTTTCTTGTATTGCATGGACTGGGAGGTAGAAGGAGAATGAGACAGCAATGGTGGCAGGAATAGGAGTAGAGAAAGGCAACTGCTCTTTTCTCAGGTCTAAGTGTTCTCTCCATGGAAGGTGGATGTGTTTATGGTGTCTAGGTTGTTTGGGTTCTTCCCTCATTTGAAGTGCTGCACACATATCTTTCAGATGACCACTTTTTTGTCATCATGTGAGGTTTCAAAAAAGGTCCAGGTGAAAGAGGTCTTGTGGCCATAGGACATAGTAGTGGGCCTGAGCAGCTACTGGCCAATAATGGTGGAATCTTTATGGTTTTGGACTCCCTACTTCCTGTCCCAAAAGGGTGCTGGTCTTCCTTTGTCTCCTTTGAACTGTTATGCAGCTCTATGCCTTCTTACCATGTTGAATCAAGAAACTCATCATCTGCCATCTCTTCCCCTCTTGGTCTACCTCCTTTCTAAGTAAACACTGAGAGATTACATCAATGTTTCTGTATTCCCTTTTATATATGTGCTTGGTGACTTGGTGACCACACATGCTAAACTATGCTACTGTTTCTCATAAGAAAGGATTAAGGTTTACTCATTAATTTTCTTGACCATATCCATTGCGTTGCATAAATTGATATACTCCAGCTTGCTTAGAAGTAGCATTAAGCAGATGATCCGCAGCTTATACTTTTAAAATAAAAAAAATTATTAATATTCCATTAAAAATGTGATAATACAGGGTAGGAGAGTTGTAATACAGCACCAGTGCTACAGATTGCACGACGCGTTTCGACTAATACATAGTCTTAATCATTGTGCCCACAATGATTAAGACTATGTATTAGTCGAAACGCGTCAATGAATATGTAGCACTGGTGCTGTATTACAACTCTCCTACCCTGTATTATCACATTTTTAATGGAATATTAATAATTTTTTTTATTTTAAAAGTATAAGCTGCGGATCATCTGCTTAATGCTACTTCTAAGCAAGCTGGAGTATATCAATTTATGCCTGTTTCCTCCTGCTCTCCCGAGCTGAAGTTGACTGGGAGTATTCGTGCTCTGCAAGCCGTTAAACAAGGTACTATTAATCTCATATATCAGTGAGCTGACAAGTGACTGTTTTCACATGCGCATTGAATATCCATTGCGTTGTCTTGAGTCACATGTCAACATTCATGACATGCAAAGCAGAAACAGCATTCATGCTAAGTGACTAAGAGGGGGGAGTGGGCATGTGGTGAAGAAGAGGGATACTGAGGGATACTAACCACTGACTGGCTGCTCAGTGCCTGGGAGGAAGAGGTGGTGGTTTTCGTTGACCCTTACTGTGTCATCCACTCTGCCACATCTTTGAAATGCTTTAGTTTTAAATGAAGACTAACATCAAGTTGAAGAAATAGCAGGTTTGCCTCACCACTTGAGAGCTATGCCCAGGTTTATGACCCCTACTGTTTTCTCTTGCTTCGTTAATGAACCACATGTGCTGAATTTTTCTAGCAGCATACAACAGTAAATAATAGTTGACTTTTCTAACAGTTCACAGCAGGTAATTGTAGTGGATTTTAGTAGCAGTACACAGCAGTAAATTACCCTGGATTTTTCTACCAATATGCAGCAATCAATTTGGCCCCCACACACATACATGATATGCATAAATTCTAAAAAAAAAAAAAAAAATTCTTCTTATCGATCAGTAATTTGAAAAAATTATACCACATACATACAGGATCATATATTGTTGAGCCAAGTCCTTAAAGAACCATATAACACCCTAAGTATAAAAGCAAAGTCTTCTTATGGCTCTTCTTTCTATTGAGTCTCCTGTTGTTCTCAAATGTAGTGTAAACAGTTGCAAGTAATGGAATGAGATTACATGAGAGTACATGAGATTATTACTTTCTCTTTTTTTCTGTAGCAAATAGAAATTTATTATCAAGACTCACCTTAGATGCATGTCTTATTTGTTATCTATAGTATACAGTGTTTCTGTGAACTTCAATATATTGGAATGTGTGTATACATATGCCACAACCATGCCAGTGGCACCAAGGTTCATATTATATCTTTCAGAAATGTTTTTTCGTGCAGAACTATACGTTGCATTTGGCATATATTGTTTTTAATTCGTATAGGGAGTAAAGGATGCCTCCATTTTGGTTTCTTGCACCCCGCCCCCCTCCACAGGTTGCTAGATCAATGCAGTATGCTTATAAGGTTGGTGCTTTTTTCTTTTTTCTCTCTGGATTATGAAGGTCTGTTGATCCAATTGAGAAGTCTGAATTGGACTCAAATGAGAGGTAAAAATAGAGTAGGACCACCCGCCTTGAGATCCCGTTGATAGTCGGGGGTGGCTTAAACATTTTTTGATCAAAACATGTGAACTAAGAATCTCAAAGTTTTTTTTTCATGTATTGTAGACAGCATAAATGCTTCTTTAGAGGTTTTCATGTTTTGTTTGATAGCCCTTCTAGCAGCTGGTGTGCCACTGGTACTGGAATGTGTGTATATATATATGCCACCGCCATACCAGTGGCACCCAGGTTCACATTGTATTTTCAGAAATGTTTTTTTGTGCATAACTATACGTTGCATTTGGCATATATTGTTTTTAATTCATAGAGGGAGGAAGGGATGCCTCCATTTTGGTTTCTTGCACCCCGCCCACCTCCACAGGTTGCTAGATCAGTGCAGTATGCTTATAAGGTTAATGCTTTTTTTCTTTTTTCTCTCTGGATTATGGAGGTCTGTTGACCCAAATAAGAAGTCTGAATAGGACTCAAATGAGAGGTAAAAATAGAGTAGGACCACCCGCCTTGAGATCCCGTTGATAGTCGGGGGTGGCTTAAATATTTTTTTATCAAAACATGTGACCTAATTATCTCAAAGTTTTTTTCATGTATTGTAGACAGCATAAATGCTTCTTTAGAGGTTTCCATGTCTTGTTTGATATCCCTTTTAGCTGATGGTGTGCCACTGATATTGGAATGTGTGTATTTATATATAAATATGCCACAACCATGCCAGTGGCACCAAGGTTCACATTGTATTTTTCAGAAATGATTTTTTTGTGCAGAACTATAAGTTGCATTTTGGCATATATTGTTTTTAATTTATATAGGGGGGAAGGATGCCTCCATTTTTGATTTCTTGAACCCCGCCACCTTAACAGGTTGATATATCAGTTTCAGTATGCTTATAAGGTTGGTGCTTTTTTTCTTTTTTCTCTCTGGATTATGGAGGTCTGTTGATCCAAATGAGAAGTCTGAATTGGACACAAATGAGAGGTAAAAATAGAATAGGACCACCCGCCTTGAGATCCCGTTGATAGTCGGGGGTGGCTTAAACATTTTTTGATCAAAACATGTGAACTAAGAATCTCAAAGTTTCTCTCATGTATTGTAGACAGCATAAATGCTTATTTAGAGGTTTCCATGTCTTGTTCGATAGCCCTTTTAGCTGATGGTGTGCCACTGATATTGGAATGTGTATATATATATGCCACAACCATGCCAGTGGCACCCAGGTTCACATTGTATTTTTTCAGAAATGTCTTTTTGTGCAAAACTACACGTTGCATTTGGCATATATTGTTTTTAATTCATATAGGGAGGAAGGGATGTCTCCATTTTGGTTTCTTGCACCCCGCCCACCTCCACAGGTTGCTTGATCAGTGCAGTATGCTTATAAGGTTGGTTCTTTTTTTCTTTTTTCTCTCTGGATTATGACCCAAATGAGAAGTCTGATTTGGACTCAAATGAGAGGAAAAAATAGAGTAGGACCACTCGCCTTGAGATCCCATTGATAGTCGGGGATGGCTTAAACATTTTTTGATAAAAACATGTGAACTAAGAATCTTAAATTTGTTTTCATGTATTGTAGACAGCATAAATGCTTCTTTAGTGGTTTCCATGTCTTGTTTGATAGCCCCTTCAATATATTGGGCGCACCACTCTCTGTTTTGCACGTAGATGAAGTCAGCATAGGACAAATTTTAAAAGGTGTAACCTCCTCCATAGCCTTTTCAGGCATCTTATGTTGAGCCATCTTAAAACCAGTCCCAAATATAGAGTATTTCCTGTCAATGAGATTCCCGTTTCTACATGTGATAGACTTGAAACACTAAAGCGAAAGAAAATGTACTGATTGTACTGTCTTAGTATTCTCCAATCCCTTGGGTTTAAACTAGTGGTCTTTTAATTTGTTTCTTACATTTGATATATTGATACTTAACATATGTGTATCTTCAATCCTTTTTAGGAGTCTTGATATAATATGCATCAAACATATATTTTATGGGTTTTTTGCACATAATAATTTTTTAAAACATAATAAATATATAATTTACACATTTTGTATTATAATATTATTAACATAGGTTCATTTGGTTTTGTTTATTGACCATGTATAGGCATTTTATAAGTTTCTGGAATAACTCTATATTGATCCAACCGTTTTAGAGTTATAATTTTATTGTAATTTTCTAGCCGTGTCATGTTGCAACAGATTCTTATTGTAAATATGTTTAATCTATATAATTGTTATATTTTTTGGCTGAAACAAGTTTAATACTTATCTACTTCCCCAGTGTCAGACTAGGGGGCCTGAGGCCCACGGGGGAGTTCATCTTGGGGACCCACCCTGCAACTACTGCACATGAAAATATTACCTGTTCATTTTTAGGCCTCTCGTACACAAATGTGTAAATTTTACCACATAATAAAGTGTACACAACAGAACTGTATTGTGCAGTACACAATACTAATTAAGTAATGCAGCTGTCTGTCTCACACACTTGTCACACTACATATCATAGATAGATACATGGCTAAGTAGCTCCATCCATTTCCAGCTCCACACCCCACCAGCCCACATACAATATCAGCTCCCCACCACCTTCCCACATTCAATATCTGCTCCCCTCACCAGCCCACATATAATATCCGCCTCAAAGTTTTCCCTTGGTTACACACCTCGTCACTTTCTAAAATCAACAACACTATAAACACAATCAAGAAAGTAAAAGTGACACCCCCTAATCATAGCTTAAGTAACATGTATGCACTCACTTTACAATCAGGGACAAGTCTACGCTACCACTATACAAGCACCAACGTAAGCTACAGTAACACCATATACAGACTGCATATTGGTCAGACACCAACTCAGGTAACCATCACATGACAATGACTACAGCACTGATCCAATATAGAAGGAAAATAATCCCTGACATCCAGGGACTCACAGAATATATCTTATCTGATGAGTTCTTCTCTTCTCTCATGAGTCGTTCTTTATCCCTTTTCTTCTCCATCCAGTCCAGACTGCCATGATGATTTCATCCTTGCAGTTTGGACACAAATATCTTAGAATCCGCACCTCTCTCATTGTCCCCAGCTCCATACACATTTTGCAGGGGTGGCAGGGAAGGTACAGGCCATAGCTTAGAAACACATTCTCCCAGATGGGTGGGGAGGAACACCGGACTAACCCCTTGGAGATTGTTCTACGACTGTGCCCCTCAGAATCATAGGTAGGTACGTAGGCAAGGCCTTAGGTAACTAAATGAACAAAGCCCCAGTTGCCTAGGTGGACCCTATTTAGGTAGGTAGATCCCCACTGGATAGGTTGATAGGCCCTAGGTAGGTAGGTAAGCCCTAGGCAAGTTGGTGAGCAGGTTCAAGTTAGGTAGATAGTTAGGTCCCAATTAGGTAGGTGCGGAGTAGGTGGGCCACAGGTAGGTAGGTACATAGTCCCTAGGTAGATAAGTAGGCCCCAGTTAGGTAAGTAGATAGGGGTCAGTTAGGTTGGTGAGACCCAGTTAGGTAGGTTGTAAGTATGTGATGGTGGGCTCCATGTAGGTAGGTGGGTCCCATGTAGGTAGGTGATGGTGGGCGCCACTTAGGTAAACTGTAGGTAGATGTGTCCCATGTAGGTAGATGGTGGGTTCCAGTTAGCTAAGCTGTAGGTAGGTGGTGAGCCCTATTGAGGTAGGTTGTAGGTAGGTGGTGGGCTCCAGTTAGGTAATCTGTAGGGAGGTGGGCTCCAGGTAGATAATAATAATAATAATAATAATAATAATAATAATAATAATAATAATAATAATCTTTATTTATATAGTGCTAACATATTATGCAGCACTTTACAATTTAGAAGGTATAATTGCAGACAAAAAGACAGATATTATACAATAAAAGCTACTTACAGATGTGATACAAGGTATGAGGGCCCTGCTCACGAGAACTTACAATCTATTAGGGTGTATGGGTGAGACAAAGGGTGAGAAGTACAGTTTACAATGGTCAAACCATATTTCATAAATATGGGGTGGATTACATAAAAATTGGGTGAACCTGTCACCCTTACAGTACTTCTAATTACAGCTAAGTGTCTGTGGGTGCCCTAGCATAGTCAGTAACAGAAATGTGTGTGATAGAAGGTGGGGGTTAGCAATTAGGGATCTTGGTAAGCCTGATTAAAAAGATGCATTTTCAGGGCACTCTTAAAACTATGAAGGTTAGGATGTTCCAGAGAACTGGTGTAGCACATGTGAAGTATTGGAGATGGGCATGGGAGGTTCGGATGATTATGATGGTTGTTCGATATCAGCAGTAGAGCGAAGAGAGAGGATAGGGCCATAGACAGGGATGAGGGACAAGATGTAGGTGGGTGTAGTGCTGTGGAGAGCTTTATGGGTGAGAGTAATGAGTTTATAGTGTATTGTCGCTGATGTGGCAGCGACAATTTTCGGACATGTCACCCAAGAAATTCAGTTTTAGTAAGGCTTAGTTTAAGATAGAGAGAGGACATGATGTCAGAGACAGTGGACAGACAGTAACTGGTGTTTTGTAGGAGAGCAGGAGTGATGTCTCGGGAAAAGGTGTATAGTTGAGTGTCATCAGTGTAAAGATGGTATTGAAAGTCAAATCTGCTGATGGTTTGTTCAATGGGGGCTGTTTAGATTGAAAAGAGGAGAGGACCAAGAACCGATCCCTGAGGAACCCCAACAGTAAGAGGGAGAGGAAAAGAAGTAGAATCTGCAAATGAGACACTGAAGCAGTGATCAGAGAGATAGAATCAGAACCAAGAGAGAATGATGTCCTTGATCCCAATGGCGCTGAGCATGCTGAGGAGAAGGTGGTGATCCACATTGTCAAATGCTGCAGAGAGATCCAGAAGAATCAACAACGAGTATTTGCCCTGACATTTAGCAGTGAGGAGTGCTCTATTACATCATCTGAGAAACTTCTGCGCACTACAGTCCACAACCGGCTCTGCTACATAACCTGAGTAACCTCTGTGCACTACAGCCCGCAATCGGCTCTGCTACATCACCTGAGCAATCTCTGCACACTACAGCCTGCAACTGGCTCTGCTGCACCACCTGAGTAACCTCTGCGCATTACAGCCCGCAACTGGCTCTGCTACATCACCTGAGCAACCTCTGCGCACTACAGCCCGCAACTAGCTCTGCAACATTATCTGAGTAACCTCTGCGCATTACAGCCTATAACTGGCTCTGCTACATCACCTGATCAACCTCTGCGCACGGCAGCCTACAACCGGCTCGCTGCACTGCTTGAGAGATTGTTGTAGGCTATAGTTTCTCGTCAGTTTTACGGCATTATCTGAACAATCCTTTGGTTACATGCCATCTTTTGGTTTTGCTGTTTTACTAAATAACTCTGGTGATTACAGCTTGTTCCAGCTTAACTGTTTCGCTACACTATTGAAACCTATTTGGCATCAATCGGACCCCAAATATCAGTCCTCTGAATGCTTGGCCAACTCTTCTGCGATTTTGCCTTCACCGGTTTCACCGCACGGGGGGGCCCCCAAATAATTTACAAGGGGAGGCACTCCCAAGAAAAACCCAAAGGAACCTTCTAAACTCCCAAATTTTTTCTTCTACATCTTCTGAAGGGGTCTTCCACTAAAAAGGCTTGCAATATCCGCCCCCTTTGGGTCTTGCTACCAGGGCCCCGGAATCACTGGACCTTGCCAAAAGGATCTTCATGCGGCCCCCCTTGCGCCAAATGCTACAGGCTTTTTTCCTCTTTTTTGTACTACACTGCGTCTGATATAAAGCACATGATTTTGAGCTTAAACAGAATTTTCATGCTTTGCCAAAAGAAATGAGTATTGAAGCCAAAATGGCGTTTTGCCACTGCAAACGCCTAAATATGCCAAGTGCTTTGAGGAGGATTTAAAACGTCCTCTCCAAAAAAGCCTTGGATCTGAAGATATTTAAAAAGATTCGGGCTCTGAAACTTCCCCATAGTCAAGCAAGTCTTATCTTGTAGAATTCATGAATTCTGAAGAGGAATCGCCAAAGCAAGTGCCGGAGATAGTAGCGCGTTTTCACTTTTAAAAAAAAAGAAGGGAATTTCTTCTGCTCTACGAAAAGCAGATTCTTGCCGAATGTTTTCGGCCCCATATATTTTCCCCTGTCTGTTGCGGCTATATGTAGGGCCTAAAATTTCCCAAACCTACGCAAAGCTCGTGCAACAAAAATAAAAACAATAGGGGGTTTTTCCCTGTCAAAACTCTTCATCTCCAGAGAATTACCCAATTTGTCTGAATTTCACAAAAAACCCGGCACGCGATGAGAAACGGAACTTTGCGCCCTGAATGTCCGGCCCCTAAGAAAACCATTAAAAACCAAGGGGATGATAATCCCCTTGGGGGTCAGAAAAAACAACTAACCCCCGACGAAACTCAGTTGACCCCTCTGTATTTTTTTTAGTTTGGTAAAAAACTGACGGGATGGTTGTTTCCCCCCTTGTCTCTTGCTTCACTGTTTTTTTTCTCAGGTTAAAGGGCAGGACTTGTCCCTTGTTTTCCCCCTTGGGGGAAAATTTCTTGTTCTTGCAATGTTCATTTAATTGTTTCCCAAGTTTTGTTTTTTTTAGAAATTTTCGTGGATTTAATATCTCAAAAAACTGATATTTGTGATGTGTTTTTTGAAACTTACAACGTTTTTGATTTAATAATGCGGCCCCGAATCTTTCCTGTTGTTCCTCATGTCTCTGAAATTGTGGACCTATAATGTTAAGGGGTTTAAATTCCGTTTAAGCGTTTTTTGCTGGGAGGATGTGACGAGATCAAAAGTGGCCAAGTCTGTTGAGGAGAACATTTAATGTTTTCTGACGCTCCAGATTACATTACCGAAATTTTTCCCGTTTTATCAATCCATGTTCAAAAAAAGAGAGAGGGGTTGTAATCTTTAAATTAAAAACTCAAATTTTTTTTTCACTTTCATCCTAAAATTTTAGATCCTGAGGGCCGGTTCATCTTCTGGTTTTTGGGGGATTAACTCCAAACCGTATAAACCCTTTTTAAGTATACGCACCCAATGAGACACAAAATTCCCTTTATTTGTAAAGTCATTTCCACAGCAAGAATGCACGTGAAGGTGGATTTTTATTTGTGGAGACTTCAAAATAGTGGTTAACAATGTATGTGATTCGAGAGAGATTAAAAAAACCCCGATGACCCTTTACTCCCCCCTTTTAGGGAAGAGATACATGTATTTGGGCTATATACACACACAGAAAAAAATTATACCTTTTCTTGGTTTCCCAAAAAGTTTATCGTATAGGGTTTTTTTCGCTAGACAAAAAACTTGCTCCCCCCAAATAATTCCCCCAATTTTGGGGTAACTAATGGTTGACCAGCACCAGTAGATTTGACCCCTTAAACACTGCTAAACGCCCTCGAATCCTTGGAGGGTCAACAATTTTTTTTAAAAATCCAGACTCATTTTTAAAAAGGGTTAGAGACTATTTCCTTTAAGCCCTTTTTGCTCCCTCCCCCTCCATATATGGTGTGCCCACAGGCATTTTTTGTGGTTGGGTTTATCCCGCTTGCTAGTTTCTAGAAAAAAATATCGTCATCCATTAATAAACCTAATAAAACCCAATATTAAAAAAAATTAGAAAATGATTTTAAAGCTAAACTTTCCCGGGTAAATGTCTGCACTTACTAAATGACCTGTGTATTTTGTACCTACAAAAAAAAGAAATTTAATTTGCTAAGTGATGGCATTTTAGCAAAGGCGATAGACCCTCTAAAAATTTTGCCAAAAGAATTTAAAAATCTTCAAAACCCCAAATTTGGATATCCTATTTTATTTTCTCCTTTGGTACTAAAAAACTTAACCCCCCTTTTCTTTTCAGACAGTTTGCTCCTATTATGTGGCCTAATAACCTTCAATCTCAAAAAATTCCTGCCCCTTGGACATTGACATTATAAATTTCTTTCCTCCATTCCCCTTTCCTTTTTTATCATTAAAGTTTGAAAATGTTAAATTCCCCCTTCTC
>JAODAL010031828.1:0-47881 GCA_025379985.1 Phyllomedusa bahiana
CACAAATATTTATTCCTAATATACCATTAAGTACGCCTATTCCTGCCGTTACCCACAGACTAACTCAACTGAAAGAAACCCAGGAAAAACCAATAAAGATGCTACAAGAAGCTCAGGAAAGATATAAAAAATCAGCAGATAAACACCGCAAAGTTCCCCCCCAACTTTAAAGTTGGTGATAAGGTTTGGCTATCTACTAAAAATCTAAAAACACATGTTCCATCTCCAAAGTTGGGTCAGAAATTTATAGGTCCGTTCCAGATTTTGGCACAAATTAACGAAGTTGCCTTCCGTTTAAAACTTCCTAACCAGCTAAAAATCCACCCGGTGTTCCACGTGTCATTGCTCAAGCAATTTAACGAAAACCCCTTTCCCGGAAGAATTCAGCCACCTCCTGCACCAGTAGAAATCCAAGGGCAAGAAGAATATATTTTTGAGAAAGTTTTGGATTCTAGAATTTTCAGAGGTCAATATTGTCACGGGGTTGCGGGCGCCGCTGCCCCCCGTGATCGCCCCCCAGCCCGCAGGGGTCCGGCGCGGGTGCCGCGGCTGCCCGCGACCATCCCTCTGCTCTCTTGTCCCCTGCGCCGGGTCACTTACCCGTCCGCGCTCCGGTGAACGCTGTCCCCGCCTTTCCCGGCTGATTTGCGCGCGCTCATTGCTTAAGGCGTGCGCGCGGTGGCTTCTCTAGATTTAAAGGGCCAGCGTCCCGATAATTGGTCAATTGTCGGGCGCTGGTTCTATTTAAGCTATATGCTCCCAGCACTTCCTGCCAGTCCATTGGTGTGCTTACCCTGTGTTTAGAGTGTATTGAAGTTCTGTCCTGATTACCCGTGTACCAGTCCGCCTGCTTACGTTTCCTGACCTTGCCTGTTTGCCGCCTGCCCTGACCGTCTGCCTGTCTCTGACCACGAACCTCTGCCACCTGCCATGACCTTCTGCCTGTCCCTGACTACGCCTCTGGATTACGTCTGTGTACCACGCTGTACCCCGGCCACCATCGCAAGCAAGTCACGTCAGGGGTAACGACCTGGTAGCCTCACGCCGCAGCAAGTCCATCCCGCTTTGCGGCGGGCTCTGGTGAAAACCGGGGGCTACTTAGTCTCCGTTCCCTGGCGTGGCTTAGCTATCATCGCTTGCGTTGGCCCAGCAAATCCACTTACAGTACGGACTGGCCATGGATTCCGCCAGGGTACCTCTGCCCGACCTCTGGGATGTCACGACGGCAGTCGCCCAGCAAAGCCAACGTATTGACCAGCTAGCGACTATGATGCAGAACCTTGCGGCCCATCTACCTCCACCGGCTGCCGCCGCACCAGCATCCGTTGCTTCGGCATCCATTGCGCATCCTGCTCCGGCTTCTGGACCCGCTCTGCATATGCCGCTCCCCTCACGCTACCCAAGAAATGCCGTGGGTTCATCAGACAGTGCTCCATCCACCTCGAGATGATGGACAACCAATTCCCTACAGAGCATGCCAAGGTGGCCTTCATAATCAGCCTCCTGTCTGGAGATGCCTTGGCTTGGGCTAAACTCCACTGTGGATCGAGGGGATCCTCCGACAGCCGACCTCCAAACCTTCCTCCGGGGTTCTGCACGGTCTTTGAGGAACCAGACCGTACCTCTTCGGCCGCCGCAGCACTGCTCTGCCTGCGTCAGGGCGACACCACGGTCGGTCAGTATTCGGTGCCATTTCGCACTCTCGCTTCGGAGCTGGACGGGAATAACGAAGCTTTGGTGGCGACGTTTTGGCAAGGTCTCTCAGGACGAATCAAGGATGAGCTCACCGATCGGGATCTACCAGCAGCTGTGAATGACTTAATCCATTTAGCCATCCGAGTCGATATTCGGTTCGCCGAAAGACAACAGGAGCTCCGCCTTCAACGGGAGGTCGTCCGTCCACACCGCTTACCCCGTTTGGCTCCCACGTTCCAGCGACCAGGAGGAACGATCGCAGCGTCGCCTGAAGCAGCTGTGCTTCTGTTGTGGCGGTTCTGGCCATTTCATTGGGGACTGTCCGGTGCGCCCGATAAACTTCGGCACCCAGGGCTCGTAGGAGAGGCAACCCTAGGTGTCAGAGCGGCCTCTCCCCATCTGACCATGCCCGTATTTGTTAGTGTTTCACCGGACAGCGCCTTTCAGGCCTCCGCCTTTATCGATTCAGGCTCGGCAGAAAACTTCATAAGCCATGAACTTGTGACCAGGTTTCGTCTCCCAGTGATCCCGTTGCAGAAACCTATGTTCGTCTCGTCGGTCAGTGGCGAATGCCTTAAGGATGCTATTCGCTTCCGTACCGCCCCCCTCTTCTTGCAGGTTGGGGCTCTTCACAAGGAGACTTTGCAACTTCTCGTCCTGCCTCGATCCTCCTCCGAAATCCTTCTGGGCCTCCCATGGTTGCAAGACCATACCCCGACCTTGGATTGGAGCACAGGTGAAGTCATGCGTTGGGGTTCCGCGTGTCTCTCACGTTGCCTGTCGAAGCCACAACCTGCTCCTCAGGTCGCCTCCCTGAAATCTACCAAGCCTCCACCAGGCCTACCTGGGGCTTTGCTGACGTCTTTTCGGAAAGACAGGCCGAAACTCTTCCTCCACACCGGCCTTACGATTGTCCCATTGATTTGTAACCTGGCTGTACTCCTCCCCGGGCCGAGTCTATCCCCTCTCCGTCCCGGAGACTAAGGCAATGTCTGAGTACATCATGGAGAACCTCCGTAAAGGCTTCATTCGCAAGTCCTTGTCTCCGGCAGGAGCCGACTTCTTTTTCGTGGAGAAAAAGGCGGGTCTCTCCGGCCCTGCATCGATTATCGGGGCTTAAACAAAATTACGATAAAAAAACCGCTACCGAGGCGCGAAAATCTTTTCCAAGCTGGATCTACGCGGTGCTTATAACTTAATCCGCATTCGAGAAGGCGATGAGTGGAAAACGGCGTTTAATACGCGGGCTGGCCATTTCGAGTACTTGGTTATGCCATTCGGTCTCTGCAACGCTCCTGCTGTATTTCAGAACTTTGTCAATGAGATCTTTCGGGACCTTCTCTACGTCTGTGTGATTGTTTACTTGGACGATATTCTAATTTTTTCCCCTGATCTCGAGACCCATCGCCACCACGTCCGCCAGGTCCCCCGGCGACTCCGCACCCATCAGCTTTTTGCCAAACCGCAAAAGTGCCTCTTTGAACGTACCAGCTTACCCTTCTTAGGGTACATAGTTTCTGATAAGGGTCTCCGGATGGATCCTTCTAAACTTTCCGCAGTATTACAGTGGCCACAACCGGTGGGCCTTCGGGATATTCAACGTTTTTTGGGATTTGCCAACTATTATAGACAATTTATCCCACACTTCTCTACACTTGTGGCTCCCCGGGTGGCCCTAACAAACAAGAACGGCAATCCCAAATCCTGGCTCCCAGAAGCTCAAGAAGCCGTCAACCGGCTCAAAGCGGCATTTGCGTCGGCTCCGGTCCTGTCTCGTCCAGACCCTAACCGCCCTTTTATTCTGGAAGTGGATGCTTCTTCTGTAGGTGCCGGCGCCGTCCTCCTGCAGAGATCCTCCTCTGGTAAACTGCATACTTGTGTTTTTTTTCTCCAAGACGTTCTCTCCTGCTGAGAAAAATTATACCATTGGTGATCGCGAGTTACTGGCCATAAAGCTGGCTATAGAAGAATGGCGTCACCTGCTGGAGAGGGCTCGCCACCCTATTGACATCTTCACGGACCACACGAACCTCCTATATCTTCAGTCGGCTCAGCACCTGAACCCCCGGCAAGCCAGATGGTCGCTCTTCTTTGCCCGTTTTGACTTCCGTCTACATTTTCCGCCGGCCGAGAAAAATGTCAGAGCTGACGCCCTACCCGTATCGTCAGATTACGGTGGGTATGGAACCTCCTCCCCAGCATATTGTCCCCCCGGAACGACTCGTCATGGCTGCTCCCGTGGATCTCCAACACCTACCTCCCGGGAAGACGTACAGTTATATGAAAAAGTTTGGGCACCCCTATTAATCTAAATCATTTTTAGTTCTAAATATTTGGGTGTTTGCAACAGCCATTTCAATTTGATATATCTAATAACTAATATTGCACATTTTGTGTTAGTACAATAAACCTCATTTCAATCCGGAAATATTACTGTGTCCATCAGTTATTAGATATATCAAATTGAAATGGCTGTTGCAAACACCCAAATATTTAGAACTAAAAATGATTAAGATTAATAGGGGTGCCCAAACTTTTTCATATGATTGTATGTGCAGGTCCTGCCTTGCCGCCTAGAATCCTGAAGTGGGGACACTCTTCTTGTACAGCCGGACATCCAAAAGTCCATAAGTCGCTACAAATGGTCTCCCGTTATTACTGGTGGCCTAATCTCGCTCAAGATGTTAGGGACTTTTTTCTAGCCTGCACATCTTGTGCCCGTAATAAGGTCCCTCGGCTCAAACCCGCGGGCCTTCTCCAGCCTCTCCCTGTGCCGGAAAAACCCTGGACCCATGTAGCCATGGACTTCGTTACCGATCTCCCGTCCTCATCTGGAAACACGGTCATCTGGGTGGTAACCGACCGTTTTTTCAAAATGGCTCACATTATCCCACTGCCTGGATTACCCTCTGCACCCCAGCTGGCCCAACTTTTTTTCAGTCATGTTTTTCGTTTGCACGGGCTCCCGTTACACATTGTCTCGGATAGGGGAGTACAGTTCATCGCTAAATTTTTTCGAGCTCTGTGTGGCCAGTTGCAGGTTCAGCTCGACTTTTCATCTGCATACCACCCTCAAACTAATGGGCAGGTAGAAAGGGTTAATCAGGTGCTGGGTACCTACCTGCGGCATTTTGTTTCACGCTCGTCAGATAACTGGTTCTGACCGTCTCCCCTGGGCAGAGTTTCCTTATAACTCTTTAGAGTCAGAATCCGCTGGGGCCTCCCCCTTTTTTGTCATTTTTGGGTTACATCTCCGCCCGCCTCTCCCTCTAGCTACCTCGTGTCATGTCCCAGCCGTGAATGCCCAAGTAAGGGACATCAAGGCTCTCTGGCAGCTCACGTGTCAGGCCCTGCTACGGGCTTATACTCGCACCAAAGTCCAGGCTGACAAGTACCGTAGGCCCCTGCCCCTATATGAACCAGGAGATAGGGTTTGGTTGTCCACCAAATACATCCGCTTTACGGTGCCTAGTTACAAGTTAGGCCCTAAATACGTGGGTCCGTTTGAGGTACTTCGGCGACTAAACCCAGTATCTTATAAGCTCCTCTTGCCTCCTACCCTGCGTATCCCGAACTCCTTCCATGTCTCTCTCCTCAAGCCGGTGGTGCTGAATCGCTTCTCCCGGGGGTCTGTCTCGTCTTCTCCTGTGGCCAACTCTGATAACATCTTTGAGGTCAAGGAGGTGCTGGCGGAGCGTTCCTTGGAACCTGAGGCCAATCTGTCTCCTGACCTCCTCTCTAGGTTCAAAAAAAAGAGGGGGAGACCTAAGGAGGGGGGGTACTGTCACGGGGGTCGCGGGCGCCGATGCCCCCCGCGATCGCCCCCCGGCCCACAGGGGGTCCGGCGCGGGTGCCGCGGCTGCCCGTGACCATCCCTCTGCTCTCTTGTCCCCTGCGCCGGGTCACTTACCCATCCGCGCTCCGGTGAACGCTGTCCCCACCTGTCCCGGCCACCGCGCGCGTGCCCATTGCTTAAGGCGCGCGCACCGGCTTCTCTAGATTTAAAGGGCCACCGTCCCAATGATTGGTCAATTGTCGGGCGCTGGTTCTATTTAAGCTATATGTCCCCAGCACTTCCTGCCAGTCCTTTGGTGTGCTTACCGTGCGTTTAGAGTGTATTGAAGTTCTGTCCTGATTACCCGTGTACCAGTCCGCCTGCTTACGTTTCCTAACCTTGCCTGTTTGCCGCCTGCCTTGACCGTCTGCCTGTCTCTGACCATGAACCTCTGCCGCCTGCCCTGACCTTCTGCCTGTCCCCGACTACGCCTCTGGATTACGTCTGTGTACCACGCTGTACCCTGGCCGCCATTGCAAGCAAGTCACATCAGGGGTAACGACCTGGTAGCCTCACGCCGCAGCAAGTCCATCCCGCTTTGCGGCGGGCTATGGTGAGAATCGGGGGCTACTTAGACTCCGTTCTCTGTCGTGGTTTAGCTATCATCGCTTGCGTTGGCCCATCGAATCCACTCCTGCGTTACAAATATCTTGTACAATGGAAGGGTTATGGACCAGAAGAAAATTCATGGGAGCCAGAAAATAATGTTCATGCCCCTAGGGTTACAAAGGCCTTTCATCAGAGACAACCAGATAAACCAGCCCCTATGATGTCCAGAGGCCGTCCTGAGAGGAGAGGACTACTATCAGGAAATTAACTCCCAGACTCTCGCATCCCAGGCAACGGCTCTTCTCACTGAGCTATTTGCTCTTCTGGACAGTTCCTCTGCTGAACTTTACCTAGTTCCCTGTTCCCTTAGTTTTGGTCCTTGATCCCCTGTTTGCTCCACCCATGTCTAATTGGACTTCCTATTTAAACCCAGTCGTGCACTTCCTCCTTGAGAGATTATTGTGCTCTGCTGGTAATCTAGCCGGTTGTGCTGTTCTGCTGTTGTATTCTGACTGCTATTGTGCACCGACCTTTGACTTTCTTCCTGACTACGACTCCTGCCTGCCTCCCTCAAAATACCGAAACCGCCCGCACATGTAACGACTTCTGGCTCTGCTCACCACGCTTCTACAAGTAGGTAACCTAGTAGCTGCAACTAGAGATGGGCAAATTGATTCTAACGAAGTGGAATTCGTTTAGAATTTCAAGAAAACTTCGGGTTCTAACGAAGTTGAAGTTTGGGGGATTCGGGTGAACGAAGTGTGCTTTTGATTGATAAAATGGCTTCTAGCCAATGGCGTTACCATGGGGCACAGCACTCTGGAGGAAGAAGGGAAAAGCCTGCATGACATGTGCAGAGATGAAGCCAATCAGAGACCGGCGGGATTCTGTGACGTCACCGCAATATATAAGTCCAGGCGCGACGCTGGGAGCTGACACCCTCTCACTGTACTGGGTCCGGGAAGGTGCTGCCGCAGCTGCTTGTAATAGCTCTTACGGGAAAAACCCTGATTTTTTTTTACAGCGATTTTTGGGGATTTGTACGTTTGGGCCCTCAGAGATTTGCTTCTCTTAACGTTCTATTTCGATTTGTGGGGTTTTTGGTTTCGAACCCAGTGTGCATCCAAGGCAGTTTGCTTTATAAATTTTAATGCAAACCTCCCTCACAGCACTTTGAATACCCCAAAGGGGGATCTAAGCCTTTTCCTGTTTTTTCATTTAAAAAAACCCGGGGTTTTTTTACAATCCCAAATCCCACTTCATTTTTGGCTGCTAAATTTCCTTTTGCGCAATTTACAAAAGGGGTTTAATTAAGCGTTTTTTCCCGGGTTTTTGGTGACAAAAAAGAAACCGCTTTTTAAACCGCCAAAAAAATAAATTTTTTCCCTTTTCCCTAATTCAAAAGGGAAAAGGTTTAAAATTACTTTTTTTTCTCTTTTTTGGGGAACGTAAAAACACGCCTTTGGGAAACAACCCCTACAAATCTCGTGGGTTTTGTGGTTGCTCAATTGTTTGGGGCCCGAAATTTTTTTTTCCAGGGGTTAATTAAGGGTTTTTTTTGCTGTGGTGACAAAAAAAAACCGTCTTTTCACCCCCCAAAAAATTACTTTTTTTCCTGTGGGCCTTTAATTTCCCAAAAGGGCGAAGGTTTTTTACAATTTTTCTCTTTTTGTTTTACCCGTAAAAAACACCCTTTTTTTTAACTTGCTACAAAGTCTTTAGTTTGGGGTTGCCCCAATTGACGGGAAAAATTTTTCATCCAGGGGTTAATTAAGGGCTTTTGTTTTTTTGCTGTGGTAAAAAAAAATTTAAACCGTTTTTTTCCCACCAAAAAATACTTTTTTTCCTGTACCCTAATTCACAACGAAGAAAATTTTAAATTTTTTTCTTTTTGTGAAAACGTAAAAAACACGCCATTGTAACACGAAAAAAAAGGAGTTGGTGGTTGCTCAATTTTTTGGCCCAATTTTTACATCCAGGGGTTAATTAAGCTTGTACCATAAAAGAAACTTTGTTTTTAAACCCCCAACAAAAAGAAATTCTGGTAGTTTTTTTCCCAATATCCAAAGGGGTAATTTGCCTTTTGTGTTTTTATATTCTTTTAAAAAAACCCCAAGATTTTTTTAAACGGACATACAAGCCCCCAAAATTTTTCCCCCCCAAAATTGTGGACCCCTTTTTTAAATTTTCCGGGTTCCCAAGGGGGGTTAAACGGGGGGTTCAATTGGTAAAATACAGGGTGTGTATTTATCATATACAATTTCTTCATCAAACCATGTCTGTACTTTTTAGAACAAACAGTATGCCCAGAAAAGAGATTTGGAAAGGCTTTTCCCCCTTTGCGAGTGGGCCAGGGGCCCAAAAAACTTTAAAACCCCCAAGTCGCAGCACAGAAAGGGGGAACGTCGCAGCAGGGGTCACTCGGGGGAGGCCACAACGCCGCGGGAAATCTAGCGTTCGTGTGTTTTTAAAAAAACCCCCAAGGGGCTTAAATTGGTTGACTAGGGCCCTTTCCACTTCCCCCCAATGACATTTTTACAACCCCACCAAAAGGGTGGTTTGGAAACCCGTCGGGCAAAAACCCTTTAGTTGTCATGGGCCCGGGAGCGGGTCACCCGGCCTTACCTGCCCTAAACCCCGCCTCTGCCCCACCCGGTACCCCAACAGAGACAATTAGGGGTTTCTGGGCTCAGCGCCCAAAAAGCGGGATGAAAAATTTTGGGGAGGGGCAGTCAGCACCCTACTTGGAAAGGAAAAAAAGGGGGCCAAATATCCCCTGCTTCTTGCAGTGGCGGAAAAGTATAGTTTTTTTGAGGTGGCAGGGGGAGGTAATGTTGGGGAGGGGTCAGCCTCTGCTACCAAGATCGGGGGATGGGACAGAAAGTGACGATGAAACACAAATGTTTGGATGATTTAGCCGCCCCGAAATTTGGGGGACCGGGGAGGAAAGGGGCTTCATCATCGCTAGGAGAAGAGGGCGTCAGCTTGCGCTTTCGGGCAGCGGCGCAGCCAGCAAGTGGGTTGTTGGGGCCGTGACCCAGCGGGAAATGCGGGCTTGTGAGGCGGGACCCAAGGGGCCCAAACCGGGGGGGGAAAAACCCCCGCTTCACGGGTCCAAAAAAAGTACCCGGCCCCAGGGGCTTGGGCCGAGGAAGGGGGCGGCAGTAGTCATCAGGCGGGCTTTGGGGGGTTAAAAATTTCCCGAACTGGGGCGGTTTTTGGGCAGTTCTTTCCATACGAAAACCCGGAAAACCCCAAATTTAGGTTTTTTGAAAGAATCTTTGGAAAGAAATTTAACAAACTTTTTGGCCCCCAGGGGCCTGCGTCAACACATGCGGGCGTCACCACCCGGGTGGCCGGGGTTTAAACTTGGTTTCAGAGTGGGGGTCCTTTCCTCCCGCCGCGAAAAGCAGCACCGCCCATTTGGACCATCCCATTGCGGGCCAGTAAAGGCTCCACCACCTCTGCAAAGGGAGCTTTTTTCTTTTTTACATATCCCCCGGTCCAGATTTGCCCTGCTCCTCTCTCGCCCCTACTAAAGGGCGCCACCCGTTGTTCAGGGGGGGGAAAATGCAAAAAAGACAACAGTATGGGGCCAAACCAAACCTAAGGTGCAGAAGCTGCCGTTTTTCCTTTCCAAGTTGTTGGTCCCTCAGTCCCTCCCTTTCCAAATGGTGGACTCTGCCCCGTTCAGAGAATTTAGGGGCTTGTGCCGAGCCGAGATGGAGATTTCCCAACCCAAATAATTTATTTTCCAAAAAGGGAGTAAAGCACTTCAAAAATATGTAAAACAGAAGGTGGCCAGTTTCCTTGAACTTATTGGTTTGTTCCCCAAAATGCACGGCCCGCCGGACGTTTGGAAACTGTAAAATACGGTCAGGGCCAGGACATGTCCTTTAAAGGCCCCCTGGGTTTAATGTTCTTTCCTGCCCCGGAAAAAAACCAAAACTTTGGGCTGGGACCCGCTTTCCCCCCTCCACGGGTTTTAAACTGAGGGTTCCCGCGCCAATGTCCGCCCCTCCTCCACCCCCCACCAAACCCCCATCTCAGCCCCACAAGTACCTCCCTCATACCACATTGAGGGGGACAGCGGTGTCCCCAGTTCTACACCCGGGTTGCCAGGCCCAACGAAGTCAACTAGGGGGGAAGGGGCTCCCCGTCCCTGGGAGCAAGGGAAAACGATGGGGTGGCTTTCTCCGCGCCAAATGCAAATCGGAACCATTTTGGGCGGACAAAGGGAAGGAATATGGTGTCCGCCCCTGCAAACCCAGGAAAGGGGTGGTCCATGCACCCTTCCCTGGGGCAAGGGGTTCAATCTGGTTGTGGAAAAGGTTCCTGAAGTCTTCCCCAAACCCATCTTCAGAAGAATTTGAAAATTTGGCCCCGGAAAATGTGCATCACTTCATCCTTTCCCACAAAACCAAAGGAAAAAACCCCCTCCTCGAGTTGCACGGCAGAACGGGGCCCCCCCAACACACTTGGGTATGGGGATGTTTCCACCCTTGGGGAAATTTCCCGTGGAACTTTTTGGAACCCACTGTATTAACCCGAGAAAGGCCATTAACGATTTTTTTTTTTATTCCAAAGGGGGACAGGAGGGACTCCCCTGTGTAACTTTGATTTCAGCCGTGGCAGCTCATTTCGGTTTAAAACCTCCCTTTTTTTGAGGCCCTTCGAGGAGGCCCCCGTTATTTTTTCAGTCGCAGGACTATGGGGGGGAAAAAACGTTTTTTTCCCTGCTTCCCTTTTCCTGGAACAGATGCTGAAAAATCCCGTCTGGGCAGGGGACTGGGGGACATGGCGTTTCAAACTCGGGGGCCACATGAGTCCCGGTTTGGGGGGGGAAAAGGAGGAGGAGGGGGACTTTTAGCAGAAGCATTGTCCCGGGGAAATGATGGATTTTTTACCAAGGGGACAAGGGGAGGGGTGCAGGAGCAGCCCGGAAGGGGAGTAGGAATTTGGGGAGGGAAGAAACCCGGCAGATGACCCGCAAGCACCGTGGGGGTATACAGTGGAGATGGAGGCAGGGAGGGCCCCCGGGGTTTACTTTTTGAGATTTTTCCCCAGCATGTGAAATTTTTCCCGGTAGTGACAGGGGCCCAAAAGTCACCATCCGGCAGAGGGAAAGACTTTTTGGGTCTCCAAACCCCATTGGGCCCCCGTACTGGTCCAAAATGGGGGGGGCCCCTTTTTTCCCAGCTATTGAGAGGGGGGGAAAATCAAATCCCATAGGGGGAAAACCTCCGTAGTTCCCCGTTGGGCCCCTGCCTATGTGCGGCAAAAGTCCCCCCTCTCTGCCCGGCTGAAGGGGGTTCTTCAGCGCTCAAGTTTCTACTCCCCCCGGTGGGGGGAAGGGGGTGGGGGTAGGGGCATACCCGCTTCAAACAGCAGCAACCTTTTTGGAGTCCCCTGATTTACAAACTTCCTTTAAACCCCCCTAATGGGGAGGGGCGTCCCCCAGCCAGCAGCAGCAAGGACCTGGAAACGACCCTGAAGAAAAGGGGGTTTGGGCCCACTTGGAAAAGCACCTGCCAAACCCCGTTAAAAAGAATTTCCAAATGGACTACTGGGCGCCCCAAATGGATGTGTGGGCCCCAAATTGCCGAGTTTTGCAGTGGAGGGGAAACTGTCCCCCCCCGCCAGGGAGTGTTTTTATCTATTTGGGGGTTCATGCGGCGGGGGCCCCTTGTTACCCCAAGGAGGAAACCCCCTTGTTCCCCGGGAAATGTGGGGAAAGACTGGGCCCTTGTCCAAAAATGTATTGGCGTGGAAACGGCCGGGGTTTTCCCCAACCAAAGCCTTAGGCCAGACTCATCAGCCATTTACCCTTTAAACCCAAAATGTGAAAATGATCGGGGGTTTAAACAACCCGCCTTTCCCTACTATTTTGGGCCCCCCCCTGCCTGATGCCACACACTGTGACAGTTTTTTCCATCTGCCCAACCCAACCCACCCTTTTTCCCGGGACTGGTAAATTTCCACCCACCTCCCCCACTCTGTCATTGTGCCAATGTTTTGACCTCAATTTCTTTCTGCTGTGGCCCGCCCGCCCCGGGCCTTTCCAAAAACTGTGTTCCCTTGTTTCCACTTTTCGACCTCATGTGTTGCTCCTCCGACGTCACCTCCAACCCCTCCCGTCAAGTGCAACTCTGTGGCCCCCCTCCTTTTTTGCCACCCTTTCCGAAAGTGATTGTTCCAAATGTTGGGCCCCATGCTGCTGCTTGCCGGGGACCTCCAAACCCCCTTTAAATTTGCCACTCCCGGGCCCCACTCCCTTTTTTGCCCCCTCTGTTTTGTCATTGTGCCACTGTTGGGCCTCAAGCGCCCCGCCTCACCTCCACTCTCTGTCCCTTGTGCCCCCTCTGAAGGCCCCACTCCTGTTTTTGACACCTCCAGAATGTCATTGTGCCACTGTCTGACCTCATGCTTCTGTTGATGCCGTCAACTCCACACGGTGTCATTGTGCCACTCTGTGGCCTATTCCTGTTTTTTCCACCTCCAGAATGTCATTGTGCCACTGTCTGACCTCATGCTGCTGTGGCGGGCGCCGGCACCACCACACTCAGTGACTAATGTTGCCACCTGAGCTCCCCAGCTTGTTTTTTTTTCACCTTTCTCCTGGCAGATTTATCAGGCAACATTCCCCCTTTAGTTTTTTGGTCAGTTTTGCCCTCTTAAGTGCCCAGGGAATTTTAGAGTGAAGCGATTCAAAGAGCGGCAGCAGTCATGTGGTGTCATATTTAAAACACAACATTGAAATGAAGCCCAAAACCCCACTCCCTCTGCATATTTAAGCATGGCACAACGTTCTACAGCACCGTGCAGGCTCTGTGCAGCCTGGAAATAGCTGTTTTTTAACGTGATTCGGAACGAAGTTATTTTTTTGTCGGGAAATTTCGGCGAAGTGAGCGAACCGAATTTCGAGAAATTCGCCCATCTCTAGCTGCAACCTAAGACTCTAAACCAGCTCCTGATCGTTACAGTAGCCCTTGTATACTTACTGACCCACAGAATACAGATAAGTCAAACTGTTCAGCATAAACTCCAAAAACAACTAAACTCACCCCACTCCATTTGTTTTTATTTTGTGAAGAATGGGGGAAGGGCAGAGGGAACAGACACTTTGGCTGTACAACTTGTTTTCTTGGGCTCCATTTGAAAGGAATTCCCTTTAATATAAATAATTTTCTGCAGCGTGCTACACCGCAGACATCCGCCACATCAGGTATGGAACCTGTTGTTGAAAAGTATTGGTCCCCAGAAGGTGTCTGGTGGTAGGGTGGCCTCCAGCTGAAGTTTGGCACCTGATCCCATGAGTTTATAGCTACACCCCTGATTAGATACCTACAATTTCAGTGTTAATGGCTGTTTTGCAGATACCTAATATGTATAGTTTTTTTTTGTGCCATGCATGCAAAATAATTTTTTTAGTAAATTTATTTTTATTTTATTTATTTTTTTCTACACTTTTTTTTTTTTTTAATTCTTTTTAAAAAAAATCCCAGTAAGGGATAACTATTTAACATTTTTTCTTACACTAAGTAACGTACTAGCCTACTCCTGTATGCTAATACATTAGATTCTGTGTCATTATGACACCAGCTGCAGTCAGGGCAGCACACAGTGTGCCGTGACTGCAGGCTTGCTTTACAGACAGCCCTGAGGCCTCTCTAGGTTCCCAGGGATGGCTGAAAAGATGTTCCACGGACTCCGTTCCTAGCGCAGCTGCGGTACTGGAAACTGCAAAACTCCTCTGTCTTTTGATGTTGTAGTGTAACGGCCCAGTCCAGTATTTGTCAGGCGTCAGGAGGTGTGTTGTTACCATTAGCAACCCTGGACTATGTGTATTAGGGCCTACATGTTTATATCCTAGTTTAAGCCTCTCTTGTAGTATATTTAATGAACAATGTATTTCTTTATTTTTATTTGTGTGATATTCTGTGTGTATTTACCTCTAGTGGTGAAGGTGTTGTTACAGTTTCCATAGCAACCCACTAGCAGATATTGATTGGTCAATTCATATGTCTGTAAAACAAGTGTTCAGCTTGATCAGAGCTCCTCCCTGCAACCCATCAGTCTCTAGTGATTGGCCAGGGAAAGGTGGCTCCGCCCACCCTCTACCCAAGAGGCTGTGCGGGTTCTGACAGTTGGTCAGTTGGTAGTCTGGCTTGGCCAGAGTCACATCTAACCTCCCTGCATCACCTCAGAAATCCTGTCAGGCCTGAGGTTTAGTCCCCTAACCTGTTCCCAGGCAGCTATAAGGATTGATGCGTGTCCTCATTGTCTCAGTAGGACATTCTCTGTATTTAGTAGTACCTGCTGTTGGATTGGTGAAGTGTTAGAGGGTCTCCCATTCACCGTCCATGTCTTCCTGGCTTACAAGTCAGTGTGTCCATGCGTATCCCTTCTGCTTGTCAGTGAGCGATTACAGCGTCATCTCTCAAGTTTATTCAAGTAACTTCAATTAACTATTCACACGCACCTTATAAAGACTGAAAACCGCAAGTCCCTGGAGCAGGTCTGTCTACTTCATTTGTCTATCTGCTAAGGCCAAATCCATAGTAACCACGGTAACCCCCTCTCTGAAGCTAAGGATTATGATCAAGCCTGCATTTACTCAAGACCTTATATACCTGTATCGAACTGTATAACATTAATCCCTTCAGTAAAATATTCATCTATTTGCACCATTATTGTGTAAAGACATTTTATTTAAAGAAGTTCCCTTGAGTATATGCTGAGAGGAGAAAGGGCTCCATCCCCCTCGAACCCCACCGTGACAGGAAGGTTGCAGAAGGTGAGCCCCAAAGTTGCACTACAACACCCAGCAACACCCTCCAGCACGACAACATCATTATCATCACTCACTGACAGTTGCAGACAGACAACTTGCACGGCCTGACATAAAAAATCAGCAGGCGGATGTTAAGGAGTTAAAGGGACATTCCCATTACAGCAAGTGCTGCTGATAGGTCCAATTACTGTAAAGTAAAAAATTGTGAAAATGCATGTTATTAAAAAAACATGTATGCTTTACCTAATAAAAGCCTTTCTTGCACCTTAAACTTGTTCTCTTGTCTCCTTGGTTACTGACTATCACTGTGTGCTTTCATGGATGGCCAGCAATGCAGCGTTACCACATATTTTCTTCCCGGTCCTGATACTCTTTGCTTCAAAAAATGGGGAATACAGACAAGAGGCACTGCAATGAAGTCAGTGCACCGCTTGTCTGTACATACGCTTTCCTGATACTACTATTTGAACATTTCAAAGAACACAGTGGTGGTCGATAACCATGGAGATAAAAGAGTAACTTGAAGGTACAAAAAGGCCTGTGTTAGGTAAAGCAGACATATTTGTTTAATAACATGCATTTTGAAAATTGCTTATTTTACATTAGTTGACCCTTGCTGCAGCACTTTCTGTAATTTGACTACCCCTTTAAGTGCATGGTTGTACATATATTGTTTCATAGATGTGTGCATGACTGATTTGCATTCTCAGTCAACCTCCCCCCTCCTATTGCTGATTGGAGGACCAGGATGCTTATTAATACCTCAAAGCTATGGATGCAGCATAGATCATTTGATAGATAACACTGCCAGGGTTTTATTTCAGAAACTTTTGAAAAGTTGAGATAATGTTGTGTTAATGTTCTAAATGTCAAGTTAAGTGCTCATTCACATGATGTTTCTGTTGCCATTTAAGGTATCCATCAAGATACTGTGCAAAAATGGCGTACCGAGTGGTAAAATGGTAGTGCCATATATGTTAAGAGAGCATTTGTTATCTTATTTGTACTACCTTTGCTCTATTTGCTGAATGTGTGTAATATCTGTGCCAGTCTCTGCAGTGTAATCTACCATACTTGTATACCTAGCATAGGAAGTATGTGTCTTCAACAAATAGAGAAAATATAATACTGATAAAACTAAATATGCTTTAGTATTCTCTATGGCTCAACTGCAGTACCTGTCTCTATACTATTTTTGCACTGTATTCCAACAGATACTGTGAATGGAGAGAAAATACTGGGTTAAAGTCTCTTCAACTTTGTTACGTTTATTGGTAGGAAAAAAATATGAATATAAACTAATAGTATTCTGTTATGCAAACAAGTAGCTGAATTATTTTTTAAACCACTGATTTATTTGTGACTACAAGACTTAAAGGTGTGTTCTCGCCACACACTTTGATGGCATATTAATAGGATATGTTATCAGTGTGATGGTTGTGGGTCCCACCTCTGGGACCTGCACCTATTTAAAAAACAGGACTTGGCACCTTTCCATTTTGAATAGACAGTTGATTGGAACTCTCCCATTGATATCAATGGGCGTAACAAATACAACTGAGAACTCCTAATGAAATCAGTGGGACTATTACAACCACCTATTAGTTTTGAACAAAGTATTTTTGGGGCAGGTTCTCAAGAGCACATCTGATCCATCAGCCATGAATGTGTGGTGGCACTAATGATGTAAATAAAAAGGACATAAAGCACAACAAAATAAATATATTTGTCTTTATTGCTGTACAATTAGCCATTCACAAAATAAATAGGGCGACATGTATGAAACTTGGTGCCGACACTCCTAAATTGAAAGAGAGGAATGTAAAATGTGACAGTCGGTCAACACCTGTCGTATGTGGGTTCATAAATCTGGCTTGTAGTACGCCTTGCATAGCATATTTGGGGCGCATTCAAAAGTGCCATGTTTGGCGCATAATGAGCCACGTTGTGGCGTACAACTGTTCATACATCTGCTGAACAGGGCTATAACATGTTTTTTTGGCTCAAAGCACACCAGAAAACTGGCCCAGTCCTGTTCATACATGTCACCCAGAAAGTGCACTTTCAGGGATACATCCAAATAAATGCTTGAAAGTACAGTACTGTAAGTACAATATATTTAATAGACTAAAATGTTTTAATATAAAACAGATTTACATCAACATTTTTAAAGGAAAAATCATTTAAATTTGATTGTACTAGACATACAAATATCAATATAAATAATGTGCTACTTCTTTTATTTATATTGTAGCTAATTTTATTTTTATAGAAGTCTATAGATCAATGTATAGACTATAAAGCAGGGTATAAAGGCAGTTGCAATAATTGGGAGACAAAGAAATATTACACATTATTATAGTCACCAGGAGACTATTGCCATAACTGTCTGCCTCCAAATATATTAGATAACTTGTTCATTTCTTCACAATATATACAGCAAAGCTGACAAGTGGTCTCAGAAAGTGTCAGCTTACTGTAACTACTGAACTTACAGTGAAAACTGCAATATTTCAAGATATTTGAACTTGTTTATCAAGAAAAAGACACTTATAATGAAAACCTGATTAAAATAATATGCAATTATCTGTTAATATATTTCATTTAAAATTATTGTCTCAAAGGATTGACTTACACAAGAATGTATTTATTCAGGCTTACTTAGCTTACCACAGAATTTCCTAATGATTACATAAGATTTTTTTCTTTACATTCACATTGTTGTCATACCAGACACTGTAGAGCAAGTAATGAAATATCTACAAGTACACACAATAGGAATAGGAAAATTTTGAAAAGTAGTATCTGGTTGATCAAATTACTTTTTAATAAACCATCCCAAAAAAAATATAAGTTTATATAAGCTCTGTTTGTACTCGATGGTTTGCTTGTTTTGTGCTAAAACTTATTTTTGCTGAAAAGTACCAACCCAGTCAACCCCATTAAAGTCTACTTTTAGTAGCCCGTCAGAGATAATATAACCGGAGCTTGTCTGTACAGAGCCTTATATAATTTCTTTAGGAATGAATAAAATAAACAATAAGTAGCCACATTAGATTTCATAAAAAAAAAATGGATGCTGTATTGGACTACGAAGATTCTGCTTTAGACTAAAATACTAGAAACCATTGGATGTAAACATTAATTTTCCAGTGCAGGTTACAGAGTTAAAATAATCTGATTGAATGCTATGAGCATTAGATCAACATTGTGGTCCAATGTATTTTAACATATATCTGTGGACTTTTCAATAGACTTTATTACATACAGTCCTTGGAAAGCTTTTTAAAATCAACAGGCAGGGTGACATGGTGGCCACTTTAAAACAAGTTCATAAAAACCTTTAAACTTTTACATTTGTTTAACACTTAAAAACAAGAAAGATCCGAAGAGCTTCTTAAGAGACATTGAAAGTCCTGGTTATCCCACCCACATACAAGCTTCATTCGTTCCGATTTACTTGTTATCTATGTAAAATTGTCAATCACTGCATGTGGGTGGGGTAAGAAAGATCTTAAGCTTCTCTTTTAGGAATTTACATCTTTTCTCAGAATACTTTTCAAATTAGTTAACCCTATTATCGCAGAGCTCAACGTCTTTCCTGTATCTAATAAACGCACTTATATCAAGAGCTCACTCTCATCTTCTATCATATAACCCTAGTATCACAACTCAATTCCCTCCTCTATCATATAAAACTATATAACACAAGCTCAACTTCTTTCCTTATCAAATAACCCATATCACAGATTCAGATTCTCTCCTCCTATCTAAACCCTATATACAACAGAGCTCACTTTCTCTCCTCTATCATATAACCCAATAATATCACAAGCTCACTTCACTCCTCTACATATAACCCAAATTATCACAGAGCTCGACTTCTCTCCTCTTCAGATAACCCTATTTATCAACAGAGCCATCTTCTCTCCTCTATTCATAATCTCAATTATCACAAGCCATGCTTTCCTTTCAATTTATGATACGACCCTAATATATCACAGACGCAGCTCCTCTCCTTCAATCTATAACCCTTAGTAACATCTCATCTTCTCACCTACTTCCTATCATATTACCCTAGATATCACAGAGCTACTTCATCTCCTCTATCATATAAACACTAAATATCACTGAGCGCTCTTCGCTCCTCTATCATATATCCTATATTATCAAAGACCAGCTTCTCCATCCTCTATCATAAACCCTATTTATCACCAACTCTGCTTTCTCCCTCTATCATATAACCCTATATATCACAAGCCAACTTCTCTCCGCTATCATAAAACCTTATTTATCACAGAGCCAGCTCCCCCTCCTCTATCATAGTAACCATATATAATATCACAGACTCACTTCTCTCCTCTATCATATAACCCTGTATATCACAGAGCTCCTGTTTCCCTCTATGCATATAACCCTATATATCACAGAGCTCAGCTTTCTCTCCTCATCATATAACCTTATAAATCACTGAGCGCAGCTCCTCTCCTTCTATCATATAACCATATAATATAACAGAGCGTTAGCTTCTTCTCCTCATCATATATCCCTATATATCACAGACTCACTTCTCGTCCTCTATCTTATAACCCTAAATATCACTGAGCTCACTTTCTCTACCAAAACCCTATAATCACAGAGCGCAGCTTCTCTCCTCTATCATATAACCTTTTATATCAAAAATCTCCTCCTCTCCTTCTATCATATAACCATAATATATAACAAGCTCACTCCTCTCCTCTATCAATAACCCTGTATATCACAAGCTCACTTTCTCCCTCTTCCATATAACCCTATATAATCACAGAGCTCACTTCTCTCCTCTATCATATAACCTAATACACCGAGCTTCAGCTCCTCTCCTCTATCATATAAACTTATAATCTCCACAGAGTCAGCATCACTCCTCTATCATATAACCCTACATATCACAAAGCTCAGCTTCTCTCCTTTATCATATCCTTCTCTCCCATATGGTAGCAAAAACCATCTCACGGGATTGCTACATGGATTGAAAAATATGGTCGTGCTCAACTTTTTATTGAAAACATATGATATAATATGATACATCCACATCCTCCTTTGCAAGTTGCATTGTAGAGATTGCCCCCTAGAAACAATGTTTCCATGGCTGGACACCTCTATAATATGGTACTATACAGAACCACCATTCTAGCTCCATAGTACATAGTTGCATACATTCTAAGATGCGTACATTTTGAGTTTTTGGCACTGACAAACTATCTATAGAAAAGGTTTTCACAGTTTGTTTTTTTTAAAACAAAATGTTGTATAACTTGCATATCACAAAACTGATACAGTGTTAAAAGTTATGGTTCCATAGTATAAATTGAGCTTTCAAATTTGAAAAAAAATTGTCAAATGCTTAACATTTATAAACTAATGCAATATACATATTCAGGTGACAAAAAGATTTAGTGATGAAGTTGAAAATTTCCATGTATTTATGAGGCATGAGGTTAAGGACTCTCACAGTTCATGAGATACGGCTAAAGACTCTTCATGGAAGAGATGTGAAAAATTTATTATTTTTTGGTATTTAAGTTGGCCAGTGAAACAGGTACCTACTTGGCCACTTTCTTATACACATGTGTACTGTACTTCAATTTAATCTGTGTAAGAATGCATTGTTTCATGTGTTTATTATTTTTAAATTAATTTCTAAGTTTCCTTTATTTAGCCAATAGAAAAATTCCCTTTCTTTTTCCCAGACAGATAAGGAAACCAATTGTGCCAAAAAATGCTGTGATTGAAGGAATACTTCTATGGGGAACAGATATTTCTTGTTCGGTCCTGTTTACTAGACAAGAAAGAATATCTACTGAAAAATGTTCATTGCCCTAAATATGCTATTTTACAGAAAGGTCAGTATTCCTCCAGGACACCCAAAACACCTCCATGGTCTCGGCTATAAACGTGCAGTAAAGGATAATTAAAATTTCATGCTAACAACCCCAAGTTGGAGCTGACTTTGGTATACCAAGCACTTGCCCCAATAAGAGGTCTATTACGCTATAAGTAGTTTACAAAAAACACATTCTGAGTATTTTCCTGTGAGTTTCAACGAAGAATTGAGGGCATCTAAGGGTAAGTTCACACGGCATCTTGGAGCCGTATAGCAGTTCGTACTGTGCACACTGCTACATGGTTGTTGTTTTAGAAGTAGGTACTGGCCATCGATTGCTGACAAACTGGTCCCCTCAGTCACTTCTTTCTCCCACATGCTGATATGCATGGGGAAAATGCAGTAAATATCTTAATTAAGGCTATTGAATTGCCATATTTGCGGGCCGTATTTCAGCCGTATTGCAGCGCAATTACAATTACCTCCTAATATGGCCCCTCAACAGACGTTTGTGGAACATACAGTAATAGCCCCCGTTCACAACGTCTTTTATCACGCGGCGGATTTTGTACGCCGTAATTGAGCGCACTAATCCGCCGTGAATACGGGCGACGGGGGCGGCCGAGCGGCTGGCGGGGCGCCGCTTCCCGCCCCATAGACAATGCATTGTTTCGGGCGCGTCCCGCCGTCAAATAATGTGCATTCACATCATCCCCGTCCCGAAGATCGATTATATTGCCTTGCCGGAGGGAGGACAAGCGACGGAATCCACTGTTCTCTGATGAGAGCAGTGGATTACCCGTAATGACTCCGATCGGATTGTGCGAGCCGTGATTGAAGACCGAATGCCGGCGCGCGGAAATTATCGCCCAATCCGTTCGCCAGAATAAGGCCGTTGTTACTGGGCCACAAGAGTCATTTCCTCTGGTTGGCTACCATACCCGTTAGTCTACACTTACCATAGTCTGTACACCTGCTCCCCAGAGAATATTCATGTTTCCCTTAATTAGTTTTTATTTTTTCTTATGCCAAACCTGTCTTTACAATAAACATTAGATGCAAAACACTTAAAGGAGAGTTTTTCCTTTAAACACCTCTTTTAATTTACATATATAATTAGTCTGCAAAAAAAAAGTTTTAAAACAGAGTGCATTACCTACACTAATCCCTACCTACAACCTGTATTACAGTGCAGACAGCATTTCACATTCGATAGCATCAGAGCTGGAAATCTCTCCTGTTAACATAAACTCTTATGGTGTTTTTATTCTAGGAAGTGACATGTTCACCACTGTAACAAAGGAAAAAAGTAGTCCTGTTACCTTAGGCTAAGTTGTCTTGTTGTCAGACATAGTGTGATCTCACACAAGTATTAATGGAAGGTTGTGATTCTATTACACAGAGAAAAAATTGCCATTGATTTGCAGATATAGTTAGCAACTGTTCATAATAAAAAAAACTTAAAGGGACTTCTAACTTTACAGATCCTTTAGATTACTTCTTATTTACTTATTATCGAGCATATAATAGAAATCAAACAGCTATCTACATATAAATTTATTAAAAATTCTTCTCCTGATTACATTACTGTTTAAAGTAGAGTCGCTAGGTGTGTCCTATAACGATGAAGATATAATAGTATATGTCTACATCCTGATCCATAGAATGGACTTCCAATGAGAGTCAACTGTTTTGGACATAATAGTTGAGTGATCAACATCACACACAGTCCTGTACCCCGCTTGGACCAAGGTAACAGTAGGTTACTGAGAGAGCAGAACTTCTCCAGTATTACTACCATCCACTAGTATCCTTAAACATGTGACACTATCAAGTTAACTTGTTTTTAAAAAACCTAGACATCCTACAGGAGACGCAGTATACATAGTAATCTAAATCACACATTTAATTCTGGAATAATCGTCTTGTAATCTAATTTTTTTCCTCCTTTCTATTCTATTTTATTTTTTACCATAGGTCCATTATTGACCCTTTTGATCAACTGATGGCCATGAGGACACATGACTGAAGCCATATGTAGTCCATACAATTACTACTATGGACAGGAAAGTAGGCTGTACCATATTTTTCATTTCTAAAAAGAGACCTAGCACAATGGTATGAAAAGTTTGGGACAGGAGAGATTTTTAATACATTTATGTTTGACAACTGTATTATTTCCTAAGATCTCTATAATAAATAACAACAATACAAAGTGGACAGCCCTTTCAAAGGTATATCAACATTCTAAAAGACTGGATAACATATTCTAAGTCATATTCTAAATTCCCCTTTGCACATAAGATACAAATAATTAGAAAATATGTTTGGCCTATAATAATAACATATAAAAACTTTATAAATTAAATTAACTTTAAAGTAGAACTCTTGACAGTAATCAAATATAACACAATAGACTCCCAGCAATATGCATCTTCCCCTCCATTATACCAAAAAAGCACCGAAGAAGGTTTTGTGATCAGCAGAGGAGTCAATTGGAGTGACAGGGTTCACGTTCACCTTCAGCTCATCACCTTTCTTCAGATGAAGAAGGCCACCCAGATAAGAGGTTTGTATATTTACTGCCCTTTGTCAAAATGAATACGCACTAAGAATATTCTGTCGGGCTCTGATAATTAAGTTGGAACTGCATAATGCGTTGTGATAGAACACATACATCAAGACAATTCACTTATTTGGAAGGCGAAAAGGACAACTGGAGTATACAAAATAATATCCTTCCTTAGGAATGATGATGGATTTGTTGGAATATGTCATTCCATTTTTAAGAAATGCCAGACCAAGCTTAGATTCCCACTGAAGATCTTCAGCCTCTGCATCGTTTTGCTTTGTGCCTGTGAAGAAATTGGTATTTTTTCCATTAGTCAAGTACAGTGAAATTAACAAGGAGGAAATATAAGGTCAGAAAAGCCTTGGTTACATGTATCTATCATTATAACCAATGTATAAGTGAAAGCTGGGCTAATTTACTGGCATAGGTTATGACAGATCATGATTGCATTTGCTTACTTTGATAAGTTTGTCATAACATACATTTACTTTTATTCTAAAAATTCCTACTTTTTCTATGCCTGTGGCTGCGTTCAGTGGAATTGCAATTTGTATTCTCATTTCTTTTTTTGCACATTTTAAAAATGTGTCTAAATCCTGGTGTCATGCGGTTCCCTCACTCACAAATGTGCTCGTGTGCCTCCACCTTGCAATGGGTCTCTGCCTCACAGTCCTTCTGCTTCCCCATTCAGCTATCTCCTTCCACACACACCCTCACTCCTGACTACCAGTTTGTTGATGTGCTAACTTACATTTGGATTGTTTTCTAGTGTGTGAATTTCCAGTATTTGACCTCGGTTCATTTTCTGACCTTTGCACTTGTCCGTTTCCTATCCTGACCTTTGACCTGTCTCTACCTTGACTCAACCATGTCTCTGCCTTCCCCTCTTCCCCTTTGGTTCCATGCTTGCATGTCAGCTGTCATCACGAGTGACCATTTGAGGGGTAGTGATCTAGGAGTTCCCTGCATGCCAAAATCTTTGACTAACTAAGAAGATCCATTACTTATTTCTGGTGAGTGTTGCAACTGGTCAAGTCGTAATGTTGTGTTCACATAAGAAATCAGTAAAATGTTGGCATACATCTGAATACATGCTGCTCTGTCTAGATATAGACAGATGTATAGATAGTTATCTATATAGATAGATATCCAGTGCTCAGTATAAATGAGTACACCCCCTTTGAAAAGGGAGGTTTTTATCAATATCTCCACAAGAACAATTGTCAAACTTTTGTACTCTTCACCTTTACAACACCATACAGTTTTGAAGCAATCAGTTCAAAGAACATTTATCTTGGAACTACTTGGACACTATACTCTGATGGAACCAAAATGAATTTTTGTGGAACTTATGGCTTCAAAACTGAAGATGTAGTAGTTTTTGATGTGTATTTGGGATGGGGTTTATTTATTTTTTCATCAGCTAGTTTGTGTAAAACTGAAGATTTTGTAATTGAGTTATATAATTAATCTTATTTTCCTGTTATAGGTTTAAAAATGGTCTATGAAACTCAGACTTGTCAACAAGTTGGCAATTTATATCCAAGGGTTAATTAGGCGTGTTTGTGCTATTGTAGTCAGTAAAAGAAATGGTGTTTTTCAACACCAAAGACAAATTTTTTTCCTGTTGATTCCTGTAGCATAATTTATATCTGAAGGTTAATTAAGAGTGTTTCTGCTTTTGTAGTCAGTAAAATACATGACGTTTAAACACGCCACATACCAGTTAATTTTTTGCTGCTCATTTCTTTTGCCCAATTTATATCCAAGAATGAATTAAGCATGTTTGTGCTATTTTAGTCAGTAAAATAAATCGTGTTTTTAAACGCCGAAGACGAGGACATTTTTCCTGGTGATTTCTGTAGCATAATTTATATCAGAAGATTAATAAAGCGTGTTTCTGCTTTTGTAGTCAGTAAAATACATGCCGTTTTAACGTGCTACATACCATTTAATTTTTTCCTGGTGATTTCTGTAGCACAATTTATATCCAAGGGTTACTCAAGGCTGTTAATGGGTTCATTTGGAGTCAAATACGGTGTGTATTTATCATATACAGATATCTTCATTAAACAGAGTCTGTAAAGTTTTTAACAAACAGTATGTCAGACAGAGGTGGCAGGTTCTTCATATGCGAGTGGCAGTGGCACAAACATTCCTGGAGCAGCCACAGGTCACAGCACAGTAAGGAGACGTCGCAGCAGGGGTCACTCGGTGAGGCCAGAACTGCCGGTGTCATTTAGCGGCCGTGAGTTGACCAGTAACCCAAGGGTTCTTGATTGGTTGACTAGGTCATCCACTTCCTCCCAGATGACATCTGACAACCCCAGCCAAGAATCGGTGGGAACGTCAGACAGAAACCTTAGTTGGCATGGCCCGGGAACAGCTCAGCGGCTCTCACCTGTCCTCAATCCGCCTCTGTCCCATCCAGTTCCCTCAGCCCGAGAACTACTATGTGGTCTGGGCTCAGCATCACTATACAGGATGAACAATTTGAGGACAGTCAGCAGCTACTTGGCAGCAAAGAAATGGGGCCGATATCCCCTGCTTCTTGCAGTAGGCGTCACAGTATGGATGTGGAGAGTGGCATGGGAGGTCATGATGTGAGGGGTCAGTCTCTGCATACCAAGACCGTTGAGGAGGACATCAGTGAAGAACAAACAATAATCGATGATGATGTAGCCGACCGCACTTGGGAGCCGGGTGAAGCAAGGGCTTCATCATCGTCAGGAGAAGAGGGCGTCAGCTTGCGCGTCAGGCAGCGGCGCAGCCAGCAAGTGGGTGGTGTGGCCGTGAGTCAGCAGGGTAGCAGCAGTGCGAGGTCTTGAGCCAAATGGCCACGGGGTAGAAAACCCGCTTCGCAGGTCCAAGAAAATAGCGGCACAGGGGCTCAGCAAGGCAGCGGCGGTAGTAGTCACTCACTGCAGAGAACTAATGGCTTGTGTCGAGCTGAGGTGGAGAGTTCCAAGCAGTAATTTATTTTCCAAATAGGCTGTACCAACCCTTCACAAATATTTAGAACAGAAGGTGGGCCAGCCCTTGAGCTTATCGGTTTGTTCCAAGGTGCACGGCAGCGCGGACGTGTTGAGCTGTAACTACGGTCAGGGCCAGTATATGTCCTTTACGGCCCACTGGGTGAATGTGCTTCCTGCCCAGGCACACCAACAACTTTGACATGAGACAGCGCTTTCTCCTCCACGTTGTCAAACTGCTGCTCCTGCGCCAATGTCCACCTCCTCCTCCACCATCATCTCAGCCTCCACAAGTGCTGCACCATCATACCACATGTGTACACAGCGGTGTCACGCAGTTCTACATCTGGCTTGCCTCAGCGAACAAAGTCACACAGGGGAGGAACTGCTCCGCGTCATGCAGCAAGAAATTGATGTGTGGCTTTCTCTGCGCCAATTGGAACCATGGTGACGGACAATGGGAGGAACATGGTGTCTGCGCTGCAACAAGCAGGGATGGTCCATGCGCCCTGCATGGTGCATGTGTTCAATCTTGTTGTGAAAAGGTTCCTGAAATCTTCCACCGATCTTCAGAAGATTCTGAAAATGGCCAGGAAACTGCATGCAAGCATCGTGGCAGTATACAGTGGAGATGGAGGCAGTGAGTCCCTCAGAGTCACTTGTGCATATGGCCCGCAGCATGCTGATTTGCCTGGCTAGTGACAGCCGAATAGTCACCATCTGTCAGAGGGATGCCTTCTGGCTCTCCACCCTATTGGACCTTCGCTACCGGTCCAAAATTTGAGCCTTTTTCCCAGCTGCTGAGAGGGAGGACAAACTCAAATACTATAGAAAGATCCTCCGTAGTCAGTTGGCCATTGCCTATGTGCAGCATGGTCCATCCTCTGACAGGTCTGACCGGGTGGTTCCTCAGCGCTCACGTACCACTGCCGCGGCTGCTGTGGGAAGGTGGGGATTAGGAGCTGTACCAGCTCCATCAGCAGTGACCTAAGTCTGGAGTCGCTGATGAGCAACTTCCTTCACCCACCTAGTGAGGAGGGCAGTCACCAGCAGCAGCAGGACCTGGAGCAGACCCTGAACCAACAGGTGGTGGCCTACATGGACAGCACTCTGCCACCACAGTTAGAAGATCCGCTGGACTACTGGGCAGCCAAACTGGATGTGTGGCTGCAACTTGCCGAGTTTGTAGTGGAGAAGCTGTCCTGCCCGGCCAGTAGTGTGGCATCAGAGCGGGTGTTCAGTGCAGCGGGGGCCATCGTTACCCCAAGGAGAACCCGCTTGTCCACGGGAAATGTGGAGCCTCTGACCTTTGTCAAGATGAATCAGGCGTGGATCGGACAGGATTTCCACACACCAATGCCTTAGGTGTCAGATTACATCAGTCATGACGCTTTTACCAAAACTTTGAGAAATAAGTCTGGATTCAAACTACCTGCCTCAGCCACTATTCTGATGCCACCACTCGCCTGATGCCACACATCTGGTGCCAGTTTCTCCCTCTGTCTCCCACCATCTTTACCAGGGACTGGTATTGCCACCCACCTCCACACTCTGTCATTGTGCCACTGTCTGACCTCAAGCTGCTGCTGCTGCTGCTGTGGCTGCTGCCGTGACCTCCACACTGTGTCATTGTGCCACTCTATGACCTCATCCTGCTGATGTGGCTGCTGCCGTGACCTCCACACTCTGTCACTGTGTCACTGTATGACCTCATGCTGCTGTTGATGCCGTCACCTCCACACTGTGTCATTGTGCCACTCTCTGACCTCATGCTCTTGCTGCTGCCGTGACCTCCACAATCTGTCATTGTTCCACTCAGTGGCCTTCTCCTGTTTTTGCCAACTCCAGAATGTCATTGTGCCACTGCTTGACCTCATGCTGCTGCTGTGGCTGCTGCCCTGACCTCCACACTCTGTCATTGTGCCATTCTGTGACCTCATGCTGCTGCTGTGGCTGCTGCCGTGACCTCCATACTGTGTCATTGTGCCGCTGTCTGACCTAATGCTGTGGCTGCTGCCATGACCTCCACACTCTGTCATTGTGCCACTGTCCCCCAAGCACCGTGGCAGTACACAGTGGAGATGGAGGCAGGGAGTCCCTCAGAATCATTTGCACACATGGCCCGCAGCATGCTGATTTGCCTGGCTAGTGACAGCCGAATAGTCACCATTCGGCAGAGGGATGACTTCTGGCTCTCCACACTCTTGGACCCTCGCTACTGGTCCAAAATGGGAGCCTTTTTTCCAGCTGCTGAGAGGGAGGACAAGCTCAAGTACTATAGGGAAATCTTCCGTAGTCAGTTAGCAATTCTACCTCCATCAGCTTCTTCATTAATACCTAAAAAAGTTCCAAAGCAGTTTATTATGAAGTATAAACGTGGTAGTTTGAATCCAGTTTCTGCGTTACACCAATTTGTTCAAGTGCACCGTATGTAATTGAAGGAGACCCTAACTACAGTGAATGTTTTAGGTGTTTATTTTGCATTCGGTACCATTAGTGATGGAATTTAGTACAAAACTGGAATGGTGAAGCAAAAGCAAATGCTGCAAAACTGGCTTTGGATGAGCTTCTTCAGTATGAAGAATGTGAATATTTTTTTCAAAATTACAGAAAGTAAAAACTACCTCCGCCTCCTCCTTGAGCCTCGCCTGTCATATCCGTGTACCGTATCTCTTGCCTCCATCCCTTGACCACGATCCTTGCCGGTTGTCCTGACCTTACGCTTGTCCCCGAGTTTGCCTTATGATTTTGTACCTCGCTACACCTCGGCTGCCACCGCAAGCAAGTCACATCAGGGGTAACGATCTGGTAGACTCCTGCCACAGCATATTGCCATCGTCCCCTTACTGTGCTGCGATCTGTCGCGTCTCCAGTAACCTACTACTGTGTTCTTTGACGCTATCGTAGGTGTCACGAGTGGGTCTGCAGCCCCCTGCCCGGGCTGCGGGCGCACTCATGCTGCTGCGGCCCCTCCGACGTCCGGGGACAGTAGCGTCACGGCCCGTGTCCCTGCCTGCGCACGGCGTCCCTTACCTGTCCACGCTCCCGTGTCCCCGCGACTTCCCTGCCGGCCGGTGTGCGCGTCCCCGCGCGCCAGCTCTCTTGGATTTAAAGGGCCAGTGCGCCTATTATTGGGTAAAGCTGGTCGCTGACCCTATATAAGTTCCTTCCTTCCGGTACACCCCCACCGGATATTTAGTGCCCTACAGCCTTTAGAGAAAGTGTTTCCTGCATCTAGTCCTGCTTACCGTGTACCGAACCGTTACGCTCCCGTTTCTCGACCATGAATCTCTGCCACCTGCCCTGACCTCCTGCCTGTCCCCAACTACGCCTATGTCTCACGATTTTGTACCACGCACTGCCTTGGCTGCCGCCGCAAGCAGGTCACGCCAGTGGAAGCGACCTGGTAGTTTCCCTCCACAGCAAGTCCATCCCGCTTTGCGGTGGGCTCTGGTGAAAACTGGCTTTTACTTAGACTCCGCTCCCTGGTATGGCTTACACCATCACTTGCGGTGGTCCAGCGGATCCACTACCAACACCCGTGACAGTAGGTTCTTAGCCTTCAGCTTGTTTTTCTCCAGCTGGCGCTGCCATGACTTTATCAGGCTGCATTCCCTCTTCAGTTTTTTGGTCAGTTTTGTCCCTGTAAGTGCACAGGGAATCTTAGAGTGAAGCGATTCTAAGAGCGGCGGCAGACAAGTGCGTGTCATACTAAAACACAGCATTTTATGAAGACCAAACCAAGCTCCCTCTGCATATTTAAGCATGGCACGATGTTCTACAGCACCCTACAGGCTCTCTGCAGCCAGGAAATAGCTGTTTTTTAATGCTTCGGGACGAAACAGATTTTGTCGTCGGAAAATTCAGCGAAGTCGGCGAAACGAATTTTTGAGAAATTCGCCCATCTCTAGTTACAACCTTTCAGTATGGTAACAATGATCCCTAAGAGTATTTATATGGATTTCAAAGAACTGAAAACTCAAGATTATAGTCAAGAATTCTCCCTGAGCTTGAAAAAAAGAATATTTTGTTAGGTCATATCGTCATGCTCCAGCTACAGATGTGATCATTCTCAATTTCTCAGCTGCTATGTAATTCTATTATCAGAATTAATCCCCGTGAGAATGAAAATCAACCAAAAATAGAGCAAAAAAATAAATAAATGGTTTGATATCATTCATCGTTTGATGCATGATATGAAGAATTTAGCAATTATGATGAGTTTGGGAGCCAAGAGCTGAGAATTTAGATTTTATGCATCTTTCCTGTTCTAATAATAGGTAACCCACTCATAAATAGAATGCAAATTCGGCCTTTTTCAAGAGGAATACAACTGTTTCACAAGTGTCATCTAAGTTAATGTCCGACCCTTTAAAGAGCCTTTCAACATGACTAGAGATATTAGCCAAACCATACACCCATCTGTAGACAGCAAATGTACGTGCATTTGCACCTCATCAGTATAGTGCAGGCTAGTTACCTTGATAAAGTTTGGCAGGGGATGAGGCTTTCCGACAGAAAAAAGCTCCGCCATTGCCACTCTGGAGCTTCCTGGTGATCTACTCCTCTTTACTTATGAGTTCTCATCCTGACACCCAGGAGATTATCACGGTCCACTGAGTGCAAGCATCTACCGCGTGTCAAGACGAGAACCTGGAAATAAAGAGGAGCAGATTCCAGTGAGATCCGGAGTGGTAGAAGTGGGGGGCAGATAATTATTATTATTTTTTTTTTGGTAGCCAGCCTGGTCCCATTTCAGATTATTATTTTTCTGCTGGACAACATGACTGGCAATATTCCTCAGTGCATAATCTGCCATATGCATGCACTACAGCAGGTCCAGGATGAATACCACTGTAACAGATGTGAGCATTTTGCTACTCTAGAAGCTCGCATTATAGATCTGGAGGAGCAAAATGCAACACTGAGGGTGATTGAAAATTATGAGAGGAGTCTGCTTCTCACTGAGCAAGCAGTTAGTGGGCTAAATGTTGGTTTTGAACTAACAGATCAGCAGGACAATCCATATGGCTTTGTTAATGAATTTAGGGGGAATTCTAGGTGTACCAGAAAAAGCAAGGCCACTTCTGTTCCTGAGCTTCCTAGTAAAATTGCCAAGTTGGGTCATAATGCTGGGGCATCAGTCTCTGAAATGGCAGCCCTAGTGGATACTGCTCTTCCTTGCAGCCGGAAGAGTCGCCCAACTCGTAGTCTAGGGGAAGAGAGTACAGGTAAAAAAAAGACAGTTAGTAGTTTTAGGGGATTCTATAATCAGGAAGACAGACAGAATAATTTGCTGCCAGGACCACCTCAACCGAATGGTTTGCTGTCTCCCTGGTGCCAGGGTTCGGCATGTGGTGGAGCGGGTGGATAAATGACTGGGAGGGGCTGCTGATGACCCAGCTGTCATGTTCCATGTTGGAGCCAATGACAGAATACATGGTAGGTGGAGGATCCTAAAGAATAATTTTAAAGAACTAGGCACCAAGCTGAAGGGAAGGACCTCCAAGGTTGTGTTCTCTGGAATACTGTCTGTGCCATGCGCAATGCAGGAAAGACAGCTGGAGCTCAGGGAGTCCAGACTATATCGACGGTTGGAGAAGTGGACTGTGGGGGGTGAACTAGAGAGAAGGAGATCCATTTGTTACAAATTAGCGTTGAAGCTATATGTGCCCACAAACTCTCATGTAATCCTATGCCATCAACTGAGCTGGTAAAACTGGAAGGGAATTAAAGTTACAAATGGTAGAAGTTTAGCAAGCAAAGTCGGGAAGCTTGAGGCGCCAGTTCTAGAGGAACAGATTATTGTAGTTGGTGTTGTTGAGACATGGCTAGACTCCTCGCATGATTGAGTTTTACTCTATTTAGCACATGGTAAACAGGAACGGAGCAGTTTGTCTATATTTAAGGAGTGATATAAAGGCAAGTGTGAAAGAGGCAATAGCGGGTGAAGATAGTGGAGATCTGGAAACCTTGTTGGTGGAAAAACAAGTGGGGAGGGTTAACACAGAAAAAGTATTTTTGGTCTAATCTATAAACCCCCCTACATTACTGAGGAAATAGAGGGTCAGCTGCGTAAATGAATGGAGTGGGCTTCACAGGCGGGTACAGTTGTCATAATGGACGACTTTAGTTACCCAGATATTGACTGGGGTCACAGTTCTGTTTCTACTAATGGGAGAAAGTTCCTCAACTTGTTACAAGATAATTTTTTGGGCCAATTTGTGGAAGTGATGCTCTATTTGATCTGGTAATTTCTAACAAGGCAGAACTTGTTGAAGCGGTCGCTGTTTATGAAAATCTTGGTAACAGCGACCACAATAGAATTAAATGTATTGTACACTGGTAAAAACAATAAGAGAGCGGGAGGGCAAAGGTATTTCATTTGAAAAAGGCCAAGTTCCCATTTTTGAGGGATGCACTACAGGACATAGACTGAGGGCAGCTATCATCAAATAGTGGTGTAGACAACAAATGGGGGCGCTTTAAATATACTTTGGGGAAGTAAATAGCAAAATGTATTCCTATTGGTAACAAGTAGAGGCACTTTAAAATTTCTACCTTCTATTAAAAGGGCAAAAAATGATAAAAAAAAAAAAAAATTCAGAAAACATATGTCAGAAGGGTCAGCATTAGCCTTTGAAAATTACATAAAAACTTGGTGACCAGGATAAGTGGCCAAGGACAGCAAAACAGATCCCAAGAAATTCTTTAAACATATAAATGCCAAAAAAACAAAGTCAGAGCATATAGGACCCTTAAATAACAGTAATGGGGAGCTGGTAAATGGGGAGCAGGAGAAGGCAGAGGTACTAAATAGGTTCTTCAGTTCTTTATATACAAAAGAAGAGAAAGTCACTGCTGATGTGGGTGAGTCCATAGTAGATGTAGGTGATGCTAGTACTCATGGATGTGGTGCCAGATCTTATTGGGTTGGTGCAAATGAGGAGGTAAGCGGTGCTAGTAGTGTTAATACATCAACTGAAATAATAAATTGCCTGAGTGTAGAAATGGTCCTAGATATGTTAAATAAACTAAACGTGAACAAGGTTTCAGGTCCAGATGTCTTACTCCCAAGAGTTCTTAAAGAGCTCAGCTCAGTTATTTCTGTGTCCCTGTTAGAGATGAGCGAATTTCTCAAAATTTTGATTCGGGCAGTTCGTCGCATTTTTCCCCAAAAATTTTTCGCTCTGAATTTATTTGCGACGAATCAAGTTAAAAAACAGCCATTTCCTGGCTACAGAGAGCCTTGTGGTGTTGTTGAACATTGTGCCATGCTGAAATATGCATAGGGAGCGTGATTTGGTAATGAAACAATGCTGTGATTTAGTATGACACAAAGATGACAGGCGCCGCTGTTAGAATCAGTTCACACTTCAGTAATCTGAGCAGTTACAGGGTCAAAACTAACCAAATAACTGAAGAGGGAATGTAGGGTGACAGGATAATGTCAGCATCAGCTAGAAATAAGCGAGCAGAGGGCCAAGATAGCGTCAAAGAGCACACTTCTTTACACTGTCATCAGATGATTCTACAGATTATGACATAACCTGTTTTGTTAAACGCTGGTACATGTAGAGCCACCCGAAAGAGTGGAGAGGGTGTCGGCAGCAATTTTACGTTGACGTCACTGATCATTTTGCCCTTCCTTTGATCTGTCAGTGTCCAAATTTAATCGGTCAATAACCCATCAGTATTGCTAAATTCAAAAAGAAACAGGAGTTGATACAAAACAGAGAGTACCTGTAGAATACACCTGCTTGCAGTAGATGGGCAAGTAGTAATGAGGAGTGTGGCATGGGAGGTTATGTTGCGAGAGACCATTGAGGAGGACAGCGGTGACAGGCAAACAATAATTGATGACAATGTAACAAGGGCTTCATTATCATCGTCAGAGAAGAGGACGGCAGCTTGCACGTTAGGCAGCAGCGCAACCAGCTCCACAGGTCCCTTCCAGCCCAGAAAGCAGCGGCACAGGGGCTCATCGAGGAAGCGACAGTATCAGTCAGTCAGTGTGGGGCGTTGGTGGTAAAATCACCTACTCTGCGGTGTGGCAGTTTTTTGCCAAGATACCGGAGGAGGTGAACATGGGTATATGTAGAATCTGCGGGCAGAAGCAAAGCGTGGCCAGGGACCTAATGTTGGCACCATGGCCCTGCATCAACATATGCAGCGTCACCTTCAATTGGCCTGGGAGAAAAGTTTCTGAGATGTGGTGGTCCATCCTGCCGCAGCAACAGCAGCATCTACTGGCATTCATCCCTTTTCAGTCAGTCAAGGCTCCACCACTTCTGCCAACGGGAGCTGGCTGTCTTTCCCATCATCTACCAGTCCAGATGCTCCTTCTCCTTGCCACTCATTGTGCCAGCAGTCGTTCACTGAGGCGATTGCCAAGAGACAGCAGTATGCGTCCAGCCATCCTACTGTGCAGAAACTGACCATACTCCTGTCTAAGTTGGTGGTACTGCAGTCCCTCCCTTTTCAAGTGGTGGACTATGCACCATTCAGAAAACTGATGGCTTGTGCCGAGCCGAGGTGAAGAGTTCCAAGTCATCATATATTTTCGAAGAAGAAAGTACCAGCCCTGCACAAATATGTAGAACAGAAGGTGGGCCAGTCCTTGAGTCTGTCGGTGTCTTCCAAAGTGCACAGCAGTGCGGACTTGTGGAGCTGTAACTATAGTCAGGGACAGTACATGTCCTTTACAGCCCACTGGGTGAGTGTGCTTCCTGCCCAGCCACACCAGGAACTTGTACAGGAGACACTGCTTTCTCCTCCACATTGTCAAACTGCTGATCCTGCGCTAATGTCTGCCTCCTCCTCCTCCACCACCTCAGCTTCCACTGCAGCGACAAGTCTTAGTGCCCCTCCAGCATACCATATGTACAGGGCATGGTGGTGTCACGCAGTTCCACACCTGGTTTGCCTGAGTGAACGAAGTCACATACGAGAGGAACTGCTATGTGTCATGAAAGATTAAATTGATTTCTGGCTTTCTCCACGACAACTGAAAATTGGAAGCATGGTGACAAGACATTAGAAAGAACATGGTGTCCACGCTGCGCCGAGGAGGGCTGAGCCATGCGCCCTGCATGGCACATGTGTTTAATCTGGTTGTCAAACAGTTCCTCAAGTCTTGCACCCAAATGCAAGACATTCTAAAAATGGCCAGGAAACTTTGCATGCACTTCGGCCATTCCTACACCGCCAAGCACACTCTCTTTGAGCTGCAGAGGCAGAATGGCCTCCACCAACATAGGCTGATATGCGACGTTTCCATCCGTTGGAATTCCAGCCTCCAACAGAGAGGCCATTAATCATTTCTTGATCTAAGCGGACAGGAGTACTCCCCTGTGTAATTTTGATGTCAGCCAGTGGCAGATCATGGGTGACACCTGCCATTTGCTCAGGTCCTTTGAGGAGGTCACGTTATTTGTCAGTCACCAGAACTATGGGATGAACAACATCATTCCACTACTTCATGTCCTGGAATAGATGCTGCAAAATCTATCTGGTCAGGGGACTGGAGACATGGCGACTACATCTCACGGCCACATGAGTCCAGTGGGGGCTGAACTCGAGGAGGAGGAGGACATTGGAGCACAAGCAATGTCTGGAGAAATTAATGGTTTTCTCCTCAGGTGACAGGAGAGGAGGAGAAGCCAGAGGTGGTAGAGGGAGATGAGGCAGATGACCCAAACACACTGTGGCAGTATACAGTGGAGATGGAGGCAGGGAGTCCCTCAGAGTCACTTGCACAGATGTCCCGCTGCATGCTGATTTGCCTGGATAGTGACAGCCGTATAGTCACCATCCGGCAGAGGGATAACTTCTGGCTCTCCACCCTCTTGGACCCTCGCTGTTGGTCCAAAATTGGGATCATTTTTTCACCTGCCGAGAGGAAGGACAAATTCAAGTAATATAGAGACATCCTATGTAGTCAGTTGGCCGCTGCCTATCTGCGTCATCATCCATCCTCTTGCAGGTCTGACCGGTGGGGTTCCTCAGCGCTCACGTACCACTGTCATGGCTGCCGTGCGGGGTTGGAGTAGTAGGAGCAGTACCAGCTCCATCAGCAGCAACCTGAGTCTGGAGTCATTGCTGAGCAGGTTTCTGGACCTGCCTATGGAGGAAGCTGCTGAGCGGATGTACCTGTGGATGTCTGTCCCACCTCTTTGCTGCCCAGTAGCTGCTCACTGTTCTCAAATAGTTCATACTCACTGTATAGTGGTGCTGAACTCACAGCATGTAGTAGTTCTCTGGTTGAGGGAACCGAACGGGCAGAGGTGGGTTGAGGCCACTGACCTGATCCCGGGCCATGCCAACTAAGAGCTGTGTCTGACGAACCCACCAACTCTTGGATGGGGTTGTCAGATGACATTTGGGTGGAAGTGGATGACCTAGTCAACCATTCAAGAACCGTTGGCTTGGTGGTCAACACACGGCCGCAAGAGAACACCGGTAGCTCTGGTCTTGCCGAGTAACCACAGCTGCAATGTCCCTTTACTGTGCTGCGACCTGTGCCTGCTCCAGGAATATTTGTGTTACTGCCCCTCCCATGTGAAGGGTCTGGCATACTGTTTGTTCAAAAATTTACAATAAAAAAAACTGTTTAATGTAGTTGTGTGTATATGACAAATAGACAAACTGTATTTCAAAGGTGTAATGGAAAAAAAATAAGTCTTTGGTGCAGAGAACAATATCCCAAAATAATAACCTGCCTGTAATGGAGATGTGTGTATGTGAGAAATACACACACTGTATTTCAAAGATAGTTCACCACAATAAGTGAAAAAAGTAACTCTCTGGCACAGAGAGCAATATCCTAAAATAAAAAATGCTGGTTCAGGAACATGTGTGTATATGACACACACACACACACACACACACACACACACACTATTTAAAAGTAACTATAAAATCAGAAGTATTTGGCACAGTCAATCTGGTGCTGCTGCAGAGATATGCGTGTGCCTAAGAGACACAATGGCAAGTGGAAAAATCTAAAATGGCTGGCTCAGTTTAGAATCAAATTTTTCCTGAAATTCGAAGTTCGTCAGATTCAATTCGCTCATCCCTAGCCCATGTACAAGAAATTTAGAGATTCTTTGGTGACTGGTATTGTGCCAGGAGACTGGCGCAAGGAAAAAGGGCTTTAGGTCTAGACTAGGTAATTATAGACCAGTAAGTTTAACATCTATTGTGGGAAAACTGTTTAAAGGGCTATATACAGGAATATGTGGTTGAATATAATATTATAAGTGACTGCCAGCATGATTTTATTGATGACAGAAGCTATCAGACCAACCTGATCTGTTTTTATGAAGAGGTGAGTAGAAGTCTGGACAGCGGGGCGGCTGTGGATATAGGGAAGACATGTGTGAAAACTGTTTTGGTGTAAGACTTTCTTTGTTGTCCATAGCAACCAATTAGAGCACCTCTTTCATTTTTTCAGAGCACTATGTGAAATGAAAGGGGCACTCTGATAGGTTGCTATGGGCAACAAGGCCAGTCTTAGACCAATACAGTTTTCATACATGTCCCCCTTAGTGTGTTTAGAAAACTGTGCAAATGTTTTAAACGGGTAACTTCTCAAAGAGGATGAATTAAAGTCTGTTGGGCTAGAAATAACAGTGTGCAATTGGATTTTAAACTGGCTATTTGATCGTTCTCAAAAGAGTGGTGGCGAATGATTCCTACTCTGAATGGTCCCCATTTATGAGTGGTATCCCACAAGGCTCAGTATTGGGTCCTCTTTTATTCAATGTATTTATTAATGATATCGGGTAGGAGATTAATAGCAGATGACACATTTTTGCAGATGACACAAAGCTATGTAGTATAGTGAAATCTATGGGAGATGTTCTTAAATTGCAAGCAGACCTGGACACACTGAGTATTTGGGTATCCACTTGGCAAATGAGGTTCAATGTGGATAAATGTAAAGTTCTGCATCTTGGTACTAATAATCTGCAGGCATAATAAATCCTGGGTGGGGGGAGGTGAACTAAAACTGGAAGAATTGCTTGTTGAGAAGGATCTAGGCATACTTGTAGATCATAGATTTCAGAACAGCATGTAATATCAATCAGCAGCCTCTAAGACCAGCAGGGTATAGGTGTGTATTAAAAGAGGCATGGACTAGCGAGACAAGTATGTAATATTACCGCTATATAAAGCGTTTTGGTGTGGCCTCAATGGAATATGGTGCTCAGTTCTCGACTCCAGCTTATAGAAAAGATGTAATTGAGAAAGTGCAAAGATGAACATCCAAGCTAATAAGTAGAATGGAGCATCTTAGTTATGAGGAGCGGTTAAAAGAATTAAATTTATTAAGTCTTGAGAAAGATGACTATGGGGGGACATGACTAATTTATATAAGTATATAAATAGTCTCTATAAAAAGCATGGACAAAAACTATTTAATGTAAAACCCCCTCAAAAGACAAGAGGACATTCCTTTCGTCTGGAGAAACAAGGATTCAATCTCCAGAGGAGAAAAGCATTCTTTAATATGAGAACTGAAAATCTGGAGAATAACCTTACTGAGGAGCTGGTCACAGCAGGAACAATTGCTTTGATAAACACTTACTACCAAATAATATTCATTTAAAATATCTAGATCCAGTCTGATGGCAACTCTGGGATCAGGATTTAAATCTTCCTTAGGACAGATTGGTTCTTGCCCTATGGGTTTCAAAGTCTTCCTCAGTAGAGGAAAAAACTATGTAACTATGTAACAATCATGTATGGGACCTTATTGAAAATTCTCCACAGGAAAAAAGTATGCAAATAAGCTTTTTTTCCTCAAAGAAGAAAATCAGCTTAACTTATTAGTTAAGAGTCAGAGTTGGCTAATATTAACTGAAAAGGGACCTTCAATTAGTGGTACTATCAGAGAGTGCCGTACTTACAAAAATGTTTAAGTTTTTCTATGGCAGTTCCAGATGTAGGCAAGTGAGTGTGCTAAACTATATTCAGAACTCCCATAGACATGTATGGGGGAAAAACTGCACAAGTACAGTCATCTCCCCATTCTCTGAGGTCAATTTGCAGCTCGCTATGAACAGGCCTCAGAAAGGGATTTTAAGAAGCTGCAAAACTCCTTTAAAATAGATTTCCTACTTAGTAATGACATAGGATATGCCTTTTCTTATAAATTGGTGGGGTTTGATTGCTGAGACCCTCAACGATGTGCAGAAAAAAGAGGGTGAAATCTTAACTAACAGTTGTGGCTTCTTTACATTGATGTCCTGTGCAGCAATGTTTCTGACCGCTTACTGTGCAGAGAACAATTAAGTGGAGTTGTTTAAGGGTATATTCACACAAAGCAGATTTGTTGCAGAAATTTCTGTGACTGTTCCATTCATCTGAATGAAGCTAGCAGGAGCCCATGTACTTGCTGCAGACAAAAATTATTTCAGATTAGATGAATTTTTCATTCACAGAAAGTAATTCAAAGAAATCTCCCACATGTGGATCCACCTTTACAGATGCCTGGACACAAGTTGGCAGGGAGCTTTGATGTGCAGGAGAGAAGGCAAAGGGATGTTGGATAACAAATGTCAGACCCCCACTTCTCAAATATTAGGACATAGCCTAGCTATATGCCATAACAATCTAACAAGGTCATACTCCTTTAATTTGCCTTACTTTACACTTCCACAATGCTATAATTATTACTAAACCTATATTTACCTATAGTCCATGTTAAATGTTAGAAATCAAAAGTAAAATTCAAAATCTGCAAAGAATATCTTTTTAAAAACTGAAGTTAAGAATTGATAGGATCAATACCTGTCAGGTGAGCCTTGGGTCTTGTATCACTGTCTGGATTTGTCCCTTAATAAAAAGGATAACCATTAATACATAATCTTGATAACTGAGAGAGAACAAATCCAAGGTAAAAAAAAAAATCACATTGATGGCCTATCTTTAAACTTCATTTGAGTACCGTGCAGGACCATCTCATCCATTGGACACACTAAGTAGTTGAAGAGGGCTGCATAAACATAGGGACCCCAGGTGGTAGATGTATGTCAGGGAAATCCAGTGCAAATATCCTGGTGTTCTTAGGATGTGCATACAGTTAAGAACCATGGAGGAGCCGCCAACTCTCTGTCTTGGCAATTAGTCTTATAAGCTGCAGACTTCCTATAAGTAATCAAAGGGTCATCCTGACATAGGCAGCAGGATGATATTGATTTGCTATAGGGTGGCTAGAGACATGATCTAGTGTGATGTCATGTATTTGGGCAATACCCACTGTACTGCTATGCCCAAGGGCCCATAATGCTGTTAAAACAGCTCTGGCACTGTGGTTCCTTCACTGCTGTAGCCAACAACATAATTATGTGTATGGTTGGGTCTAGTGCAGCATGTTAGCCCTATTTACTTTCATGGATGAATACTGCTGTGTTAGCAATTACCATGAAAAAGCCAGGAAACTCCAACAAGCACAGTTGCCCCTTTAATTTCTTGATCGGTGGAGGTTGTGGGGTTCCGACACCATAAATTATGCTTTAATCCTACCAGTCCATTTAAATTTGCTAATGACATTTGAGATATTATATTATTAAAGGGGTTATCCGGGAGTTGAAAGATGTTATAGAACACTATAAACAGCAGTTATACTGAAAAGTAAAGATATTCCACGAGATTCAGGTTTCTTTTCTTTTGCCTCCTTATTCATCTATGATAAAATCTACTTTTTGCATTGAAACTTCCTGCTTGTGGGAGTGTCTTTAGTTCTTCAGAATCTCTTTCCTACAAGTCCCAGACTGCATTGCAATCTAGTACTTCGCTTCACAGTTATCTCTGGTAGACATTGTGCTGACATTGGTGTGTAATCTACCCCAGCTCTGTATTTGCTGTCATGATAATGATGATAGCTGGAACTCATGAGTCAGTGTGTCAACTGTACAGAGCTGCAGTCATCATTTTCATGACAACAGTACACAACCCCCAGCTCTGAACTGCTGTCCTCTGCTCCCATTACTGTTTGTTAGTCCTACTAGCAGATAAACAAACAGTTCTCCCTTCTCTGTAGTTACAATAACTCTAATGTAATTACTTATATTCACTTGCAAACCACAGGCTGGAAAGAGTGACTGCAGCCAAATTGTTCTCTACTCAGGTCACGCCCACTACAGGGGGTGTTTCTGAACTGAGCCTGGTTTTAGCACACCCAGTGACTGATGAAAAAGTGTTCATTGAGGCCTGTGATCAATAAATGTCTCATGGTTTGCAGGAGGTAGGTGGGAAGGGAGGACAGGATTCTTTGCCTGGTTCTGCACAGCAGAACATGTAAAAAATTTTTAATTATTAAGTATGGATTGCAAAGTTTAATATAATACAGTTGTGAGCCCCATATAAAAAAAAAAATAGTCCCGGAGAACTCCTTTAATTTACCAAATTGTAATATATTTCTATGTATAAATATTATACTTTTGGTCTTTCATTGATTATCTATACTTTTAATTACCCAATAAATGAGTAATATATTATACACTCAGGGTGACATGTATGAACTTGGCACCGACATGCCAGTTCTAAATACCTTTAAAACAGTGTAGAATGAGACAATATGTATGAACCTGTTGTACCGTGGTTCATACATTTTGTGTATCGTAGGTGTAGTGCAGGGTAATCCTAGCACGAAGCCTCAGTGCCACATAGTAATCACAGTAGTTGGTGTGCAAAAAAAAAGACTCCACAGAATTGCTAACAGCTAGGGCCATGCTTGCTGATGTTAATTATCAAACTATATGAAATACAATATTTTCCAATAATATAAAATTTATAAAAAAATAATATCTAATTAAGTAATATAAAGTTAATTTACAATTAAATAATATAACATTCTTATTAAATGATATGTTATAAAACATAAAAATAGAAAACCAATACAGGAATACAAAATATAAAAATCAGAATGAAATGTTATTATTAGCATAATATATTTTTTAGTAAAAAATTAACTTAATGCATTGCTTTATTCCCTGTAGAGAGGAGAAGTAACAGTTCTAATACAAATGTAATAGTTGTTAACTATGACAGTGCTACTTATCTCTAGCAACATTCTAACCACAACCTGAAGACTGCTACTTCTGTAAAAGGGAGAGCATTGTGGTGTAGTAGAAAAAGAAACATTTTAAAATATGATTGATGTTAAGAGCTTCTGTTCTTCACTAAAGAGAATAAACAGTTCATTGAGTTGAATTTCTAACAAAAAATAATTGTTAGTTTTGGTCTGATTTTTTGATTTTCTCATTTTTAAAATCTTACAAAATATATATTTTTATACTTTAAAGTGTAATTAATTTTGTGTTCATTCAAATGTTAGTCAGTGGATCAGTAAGTCAGGATTTTGCATTTAGAACTTTTTTTCGTTCTAATTTTTAGATTTTTTGCTTTTAATAAATTAAATGAAACAAATTTTAATCATATGTTGAGCACTGTTGACATTTTATTTTTCTGATATCAGCTGACATACTACATATGTCAATAACTGACACTCAAGGACTTGCTGGGACTTCAGGTTCTCTATTTTCATATTTAATTTTATATGATCTATTTTTATATAAACATTCTCTCTATTTTTATTAATTGATTATTAATTTTATGTTACCTATTTTTTATATAAATTTTATTTTATATAAATATTATATATATTTTAAATGACCTCATTTTAAATATTTTTATCATAGGTTAGTATTTATTACTTTAGGGATATTAGTTTGTAAATAATGGATATTCTTTTGCCTATTGGCAATTTTCTTTCATCTAAGACAATTTTGGGCTCAGGCAGACCACTTTGAACTTTGTCTGCCTTCTCCTGACAGGTTTGTGCCTACTTATGGCGTTCCACATTCATAAATGCCCCTAATCCTACGAATCTAGTGCAAAACACCCCACCTCTTTGGCATATCCAAGAGTGCCATGGCTGGCACAGAAGTCCCCAAAATTTAGCATATGCCAGTTCATACATCTATAGAACAGGGCTAGAACAGTTTGGCCCGAAGCATGCCAGAAAACTGGCACCCCCATTCATACATATCTTCCTCAGTGTTGTCATGGATGTTAATTCATAATGGGAACATAATGATATAGATTGATATAAATTATAGAAAGTAAAGTTTTTATAACATACCTAGATGTCTGTACATTTGCACCTGTAAGAAAATTTAAAAAAGTGAAAATCTATCAACTAAATCTATAAAAATCTATAATAATAATAATAATTATTATTTATTTTAAAGCATCATTAGTTCCAGGACTCTGAATGTTCAAGGGGAGTTAAACACATAACACATGTCAAACAAGTACAATGATACCGATAAATGAATAACTACTGGTACAGAGGGAGAGAGGACCCTGCCTGCAGAGATTTACAAACTATCATTTTAAGCTGCCACATAAACTGTATGAATAACAATAAGCTTAGAGGGGTTGTCTGAAAAACAACAACAACATTTCTAATTTCTTACTTTTGTCTTCATTAATTTCGTTATGATTTTTTTTTGTGTTAATAAAAATATTTTTTGAATTTATTTTGCTAATTGAATTGTTCCTTTTTTTTTAGGTGGGCAGCAGTATTGCCTGTTTGAAAGCAATTTCCCTTTGCGTTCTGAACTAGGAACTAGGATCCTAGGATCTCTAGCTGTGTCTATTATCTTTCCTTCCGACCTTAGTGCACACTTATTTCCTATCTCATGTTGAAAGCCATAGGAGGCAAACTGGAGGGGAGTGGTTTAAAAGACAGCTTTCAATGAAGCCAAACTTCCTTGGTGACCTGATCTCTTGGGCTCAACCCAGAACTGCTTCCTGTTAGTCAAAACACACAAACCTTCTGAGCTTTCTATCATCAAACAACTGATATAGATCTACAACAAGCCCACAGAAAATTTAATAAAGGTACATTACACCAGTACCTAACGTTTGCAAAAGATTTAATTTAGGAGAGTTTTTTTCCCATTGGACAACCTCATTAACCTTTGACCCTAAAGAAAAAAATTGTAAATTTAAATATCCTACTGGTACGTCACACTTTCATGGCCATTTACTTTATTTGCAGTTTTACAAATTATTCCATATTTAAAGGATATGTATCATCGGAAAATGACATTTTTTAAACTTGGTTTTAATTCTACAAAGAAATAGTTTTCATGCTGCTTACAACGGCAGTCATGATACATTGATATTTCTTGTGTTTTGTACCTAACTTGTTAGCTTTCTTGTATATACAGACACAAAAAATACCACAATTTTTTGGGCCATGTTTACAGCGTAATTGCTGGGCTAAACTGAATAATGCAAGTATAATGCATGGGGAGATTGCACTAATGCAAAAATACCAATAAAACAACCACTCACATACCCTCAGTGCATGAGGGGGGTGGTTGCTGGTACTACAATTGCATACAAATAAGGCGATACAGAAGGGTGCCATAAATACAGATACGTGTAGTGCACCATGCTGGCTTACAGCCTATTAGTGACGCCCATACTATTAGATTAGGCGGGCTGCCCGGCACTTTCTGGGTGTCCAACACAAAGTACAGGCACCTTCCACTCCCCAGCACTGTTGGGCAGGTAAAAAATATGACATACTGGAAAAATGTTAAATATGAAGTATTAGTTGGCATAAGGGCCCCAATATGCAAGCTCGCAAGCCCCGGCAAGGCTCCTCATGTCTTGCGAGTCCCTATGCTAACAATTTACAGAAAAAACATACAAAAAATGGGACATTACTTACTCAAAAAACACCACAATTTTCTGGGCCATGTTCACAGCTTGATTGCTGGAGTAAACTGAACCCAGAAGCTGGCAACTCTGGCCTTTATGCTAACTGGGTAAAATTGACAGTTGCAGCTAATTGCAGAGCAAAAGCTCACTATATACAGACACAAGATGAGAGGAATTATTTTTAGGGTTTAATTAATGAATTAGGTTGGGCAAGTGACAGTTCTATTGTACTGTTAGCAAGAATACCAGCAGAATTAACTAAACACACATATAAAGCCCTGTACGTATCTCTCCTGTTTTCTGGAGATTGGGGCCTGTACTCCATAATTTCTGAAGACTGTAAAAATCAATGAGATTTCTCTGTCAGTTACCATAAAGCACGTAGTCTCTGCTGTACTGACTCTAGAGGAAATGTTTGCTTTAATATGGTCAAAGCTAAGGCAAGTTTTAATTTATTTTAATCTATATATTAAAATCCAACTGAAAACATTAAGGGCCTCTTGTATGAAAACTGTCACGGTCTTAGACCAATCAGAGCTCCTTTTATTTTATATAGCCCTCTGAAAAAATGAAAGGGGAGCTCTGATTGGTTGCTATGGGCAAAAAAGAAAGTCTTAGACATAGTTTTCAGACATGTCCCCTTAAAAGTATATTTAAATGTATTATGTTTTTATGCTAAACTAGACAGTATTGAAAAGTGTGTAGACTAGTGAGGAGTTTAGCTGATTGTAGCGTAAGCTAGGCAAAAGGTGGCATAAAAAGTGGAAAGTATCTAACGTAAGTAGCTGAATTTAAATCAATTTTACACAGTTTTTGTCTGTTTCATCCAATTTTACAATGCCTCAATAAATCCAACAGATTGGCAATGGTGAGGTAAGAAGGACAATAACAGCAGAACAAATTTAATTAATATTTTCATGTTTATGATATCTTGAGTGAGAGGTGTTGCAAGCTCTGTTTCATGATCATACACTGATCATCTTTAGTATGAGAGCAGTAGCAACAATTGTTGCATATGACTTCACTGATTCTAAGGCAATAATAGTAGTAGGGGTTAGCATGTTAGCGATACAATTTCAGTTGATCAGGACAACATGTCACTGCTAAAGGAGCAATAAAGAGTAGGGCTTCAGCCATGGTTGGATCAATTCCAAAATGTTAGGAAAATGTCTCAAGGACAGAGGAAAGTGCCTTGATGAGAAAGAAACATCAGCCAGGGGACAGGGAGGCAATTTTAATCTTTGACTTTCTCTTTGCTAAGTGCAGCCTTGGGTGTAATAGATCACACCAGGGCCGCCATTAGGGGGGTACAGGCACTACTGGTGTACTGGGCCCGGCCAGTCTATGAAGCAAGGGGGGGCCCGCCTCAGCCGGCAGGTACCGCCCCCTTGCTTCACAGCAATGTATAATATAGAGAACAGGCAGCAGGGTAAGCCTGTTCAATTACTTCAGCTCCTTTGTTTTAGCTGTCAGGCGGGGGGAGGAGAGGAGGGGCCGCGCTGCGACTCACAGCTGCCGGGCAGAGTTTTCCATACATCTTGTCACTGACTTCCTCTGTGCAGCATCTTGAGATCTGAGCATTCCCCACCCCCCCCATACCTCTGGCTGCCAGCAGGCAGGGAGGGACGGACATCCACAAATTAAAACAGTGAGTCCCTCCTCAGACAGCCAGAGTGAGAGAGAGGAGAGAGGGGAGGCTAGTGGTGAGGCCTAGCTGCTCTGATCTCAGGCTGCTGCGCAGAGGAGAGGAAGTAAGTGAAAGGATCTGATTAAAACTATGGTGGACAGCTTCACAGCATGGGCCCCTATTTTTATTATAATGATGCTAGGCCCCTAAGACCTATGGGGCCCCATTCAAGTCCCCCTGACCAGGCCTCTGGGGCCCCATTCAAGGCCCCCTCACCAGGCCTGTGGGGCACCGCTCAAGGCCCCCTCACCGGACCTGTGGGGCCCCATTCAAGGCCCCCTCACCTGACCTGTGGGGCCCCACTCAGGCCCCTCACCTGACTTGTGGGGCCCCACTCAAGGCCCCCTCACCTGACCTGTGGGGCCCCACTCACGGCCCACTCACCTGATCTGTGGGGCCCCACTCAAGGCCCCCTCAACAGACCTGTGGGGCCCCAAAGGGCTGGGGGAGAAGAGGACCTTGAACGGGCCCCACACCATTGGAGGGAGCCTTGAGAAGGGCCCCACAGGTCTGGTGAGGGGCCTTGAGTGGGGCCCCACATGGTAGGGGAACTTGAGTGGGGCTCCACTCAAGTTTCCTCCATGTGGGGCCCCACTCAAGTTCTTCCCCTTTCTATGGGGGAGCCCACTACCTACCTATGGGGGCCCACTATCTACCTACCTACTTGCGGGGGCCCACTGCCTATCTATTGGGACCCAATATCTACCTACCAGGCTATGGGGGCCCACTATCTACCTACCTAACTACGGGTGCCCACTCCCTACCTATGGGGACCCACTATCTACCTACCTAACTACGGGTGCCCACTCACTACCTATGGGGGCCGACTATCTACCTACCTACTTGCGGGGGGCCACTACTTACCTATGGGGGCCCACTATCTACCTATCTAACTATGGATGCCCACTTCTTACCTATAGGGGCCCACTATCTACCTACCTACTTGCAGGGGCCCACTACCTACCTATCGGGACCCACTATCTACCTACCTAACTACCTATCTACCTGCAGTGGACCCTATAAAACTAACTACCAGGGCACCATGGGGGTAATTTTTACTCTTTGAGGCACTATGGATGGGGAGTTCGTACATGGGGGGCTACATCGGTGGGAAGATGATAAAGTGAGGAGTCTCAGATGTTTGTGTTGTGAATTCTGCAGGAG
>JAODAL010031829.1:0-47880 GCA_025379985.1 Phyllomedusa bahiana
AGCTTTCCTGGATCAATAGGTTAGTCAGTGCCCGAGAAACTGGTGACTTTCCCCACAAAGTGGATGATCTCCATCCCCCACAGCAGGCAAACAGCTTTCCGGACGCCTTTTTGGGGGGATTCACCCAGTTTTCCCGGCAGGAATGGGCTTTTCAGCATCCAGGAAACTGTGTGAGCTCCATCCCCCCAGCAACCACTTTTTTTAAATCATTGACTGCTGTGTTTAATGGGTTGTCACCCAGCTTTCCCGTGCGCTCTATAGGCTAAACAGCTTTTCTGGGAGCCTGCAGTGAAAGAGGTCACCCAACGTTCGCAGTAGCTAAATCTCCTGCTATCTGTCTCTTATTGAATGGTACGCACTTTTGATAAAGTTTGTAGTTTGGGCGGCATTCCCGTGTGACGAGCCAAATTTGTCTACCCACTTCATTTTTAAATTTTTCCTTCTGCCCACCAATATCCCCCCCCCCCACTACCTAATTTCCACCGGTAAGAGTAGCAGGCTTGCTTTTTTAAGTTGCACCCTAGCCCAAACATGACTTTCATCTGTGCAACTCCTTTAATGTATGAGCAAAATACCACATTAAACCGGAAGAAAAACCCAAAAGGTAACCCAAGACCCTTCCCAGCTCCTCACTAAAACAGCACCCAAACCACCTCTCTGCCCCCAATCTCACGCCCCCCTAATACAAACTCCTTGTCCCCCCCTCAACACCCGCCTGGGCAGGGATTCCTATCTCCCCTTCTGTGCTTACCCTCACCCCGCCCTCTACTCTTCACCTCCCCCAAAACATTAAGGGGGCCCGTTTACAGGGCCCAAGGACAAATCCCGGGCCGGTTTGCCGGCCGGGGTTTTTGTCCTGTTTTGGGGGCCGCCCTGGCCGCGGGGGGGACGGTTTTTTCTCCGCGATGAGGGGAGAACAGCCCTCCCCCCCCTAGAGAAGCACATCCCCGCCCGGGAAACCCGGAAGGAAGATGGTGCATGTTCTATTTTTTTGCCCCCGGACCCCGGCGACAAAACCCCGGGCGAAAACCCGTGCAGTGGGGATGCTGCAGGGGTTTTTTCCCAAAAAGGCTATTGTGCTATTTTGGGCGGGGTTTTTCAGGCGGTTAAAAACCCCGCAAACCGGGCTGAAAAACCGGCCAAAAACCCTCCCGTGGGACATGGCCAAAGACCTTTTCTCAAAAAACCCAACAACCACCTTTTTTCTCTACCCCACACACACACCTCCTCACTCTCCCCTGCTTCTCCTCGCTGGGGGCTATCTCCCAACCCCCCCCCCCGGGCCCCCTACGCATCTCCACTGTGGTTTCAGGATCTCTTACAGACCAAGCAGACACCTTTATCAACCACATAACCTAAAAACCCATCCCCCCACCCCTGCGGGCCCATCCCCTGTTGGTGCCCTCTGAATGCACGTTCGGTGGCAACAAGCTTCCCTTCATCCCGACCTCTTCATCAGGGGCCAATAAAACCTTTCCCTTGGATTAACAAAATTTGGCTACCCCTCTGAAACACCTTCCCCCTCCTGCACTCCCCCTAGGGTGGGCTCATTTTACCCACAACCCCCGCCCTTGTATAAACTTGGCGGGGTGTCAGCCTTCTTCTTCAGATACCTGCCCTTTTCTCTCCCTTTCCACCTACCTTCCCTCACCCTCCCCCCCTTCGGGTGCATTCGTCCGCATCTACTCCCCCCCCAAATCCAATGGCTGTTGTCACCGACCCCCGAGCCCGGGGCCACCCCTTTCTTGACCACTTTGCTTCCTGGCTCCTCCATTTCTTTCCACTGAAACTCCACTTTTATCATGAGAGGTTTTAACATTCCGGTGATCACCCCTTCCATACTAAACAAACTCCTGTCACTCTCCTTTTTCCTTTTGGGCCTCCCCCAGGGGAAACCCGGGAGCCACTCACACAACGAAACACACGGGGACCTAACTTCATCGCCTTTGCCCCTATCAACCTTAAAACTCTTCTCTCCCTATCTCTAACCCCCAATGTCACCTTCTCCTCCATCACCACCCCACCGCCTCTCCTGCCCCAAATCTAATCACCCACCGAAACCAAAAAAACCTAAAACCCCCCACTCTCTTTGACTCTTTTTGCCCCCCCTCACCATACCTTTTTTGCGATCCAACGCAGCCCCCACTTTCTAAACAACACAATTACCTCCCTCTTGATGCTGTCCCCCTCTCACACACAACAGAACCCGAAAAGGGAACAGACAACCCTGGCACCAGACTCCAAACCAAACAGTGAGGCGAGCTTCCGAGTTGCCGAACTCCGCGGATAAACCCGCTCCCCCGCGACTTCACCTCATAAAAAAGAATCACTACACACATTAAATCCGCACCACCTCAGCCAAACAAGACTTTTTCATGATTTTAACCTCGCTGTCCCGAAACCCCGAAAATTTTTTAAACACTTTCAACTCTCCCTGGTCCCCGCACCCCCCCCCTCCTCTCTCAGAAGATTTTGAAATCCCTTTCATAAAAAAATAAATTCATCAACAAAGCTTCCGCCACCCTACCTTATTCCGCATTTCCCCCAAGCCCACCTCTCACCTGCTCACACTATTCCCCTCAACTTGTTCTCACCGGGCACTCCTGAAAAGCTCCCCTCTTTACTGCCAAATCGAAACCCCACCACCTTGTCTTGACCCACTGCCATCCCACCTCATCCCCGACCTTAGGTGTTATCCCCAGCCCTCACCCATCTCTTTAATTACTTAACCTCTGGGTTTCCCTTCCTCATTAAATATGCTACCATCACCCCCATCCAAAGAAACTATCTCTTGACCCCCCTCACTGTCCAACTTCCCCCAACTCACTCTTCCATTCGCCCTAAACAATTGGCAACACGTCCCTCTTCAACTTTTCCCCCATCTCTCCACCAATCTCTCCTTGACCGCTCCAATCGGCTTCCTCCCCCCCAAATCAAATGAAACCGCCCTAACCAAAGACCCAACGACCTAGCAACGCAAACCCAAAAGAAATACCTGTGTTCTCCTCCTAGACCTTTTCCTCTGCCTTTGACACTGTGACCACACTTTCCTACACACCTCTCCTCCCTCGGGATCACGGGGCTTGGCCCTCTCCTGGTCCCTGTACTCCACTGACCACATTCAGCGTTCTCGCTCCCCCTCCTCTCCCCCGGCCTCTCTCTTTGGTGTCCCCCCCGGGCGTCCGGGCCCACTACTCTTTTTATCTAACTCTTGGGCTGGGTCAGCTTATAGCTTCACAGGCTTTCAAAACCCCTTATGGTACGATACCCAACTCTACACTCCGGGCCCAGATGTCAACCCTTCTCTCCCGGATCCCTGACTGTCTGCCTCCATTTCCTCCCCTTTTCTCCTCCCGTCTCCCTAAAACTAAACGTGGAGAAAACTGAATTTATTATCTTTCCCACCGTTCCCCCTTTAACCCCCACCTGATCCTCATCACGTAATGGCTACACACTCTCACCCCAAACCCCAAGGGCCCCTGCCTTGGGATAACCTTTGACTCCAACTGTCCTTTAAACCCCATTTCCAAACCCTCACCCTGCCGTCCCTCCACCCAAAAAAAAATTTCCCGAATCCGCCATTTTTTAACTCGAAAGCACAAAAAGCTGGTCTATGCCCTCTCATCTCCCCCTGACTACTCAACATCCTTTTCTGTGGCCCCCCGCTAGCACCCTTGCTCCCCTCCAATCCATCCTTAACCCCCGCGCCCGTCTGATCACCTCTCCCTCGCTACCCCCGCCTCTCCCCCTGCCGATCCCTTCACTGGCCCCATTTCCCACGAACCAGTTTAAAAATTGGTAACCTTGACCTACAAGGCCTCCATAACCTCTCCCCTTCAAATTTTCTCTGCCTTAATCTCTAAATAACCTCCCCTACGCAAATTCCGCTTCCCAAAAGGACCCTTTTCTACTCCCTCTTTCACCTCCTCACATAACCGTCTCCCCAAAACTTCTCTCGTGCTTCCCCCCAATTTGGAAATCGCTGGCCCCAACACCTCAGACTCTCCCCCTTCTCACCCGGCTTAAAAAATAACCTGAAAACCACCTCTTCAGGATTGCCCTTAACCAAATTAACCCTGTTGCACTGCTCTGCCCCACAAAAATCTGCCGCTCACCTTCTGTCTCTTCACCCCTTTCCCCCTAGTTGTAACCCTCGCGGGCAGGGACCTCCTCCCCGTAACCCGTTGTTAGCACTTATTGTCCTTTGTAATGTTTGATCAATGTTATTTATGTACCCGCCTGAAATGTACAGCGCCCTGGAATCAAGGACGCTCCAAAATAAATGATAATAATAATAATATGCTATTCACATCCGGGAAAGCTGCCTATAATAGGAAAGCAGGTTGTTGTGAGGGATGGAGCGTCCATTATTATATGTTTGTATAGTGTTTCTGTTTTTTTTTACAGGTTTCGCTTTTGGATTACGGAGGATTCGTTGGATTACAACAGGCCAGCGTTAGATATATTTCTTAAATAAAATGGTCAATAAAGGAAAGTGTCGGGAAGTTTTTATTTAAATAAAGTGTTTTTTTTAATGTTTTTTTCCTAGTGATAGTAGTGGCGGTATCTGACAGACGCCTCTTCATTACTATCGATCAGGCTTGGTGTCAGCCAGTGGTGTTTCTTGTCACCCAAGGCTGACACTAACCCCTTCTCACTATTACCTCAGTACCCAACACACCAGGGGTACTAGGAAGACCTGGTAACCACCAGAAGCGGACCCTCTAATGTGATGGTCCGCTTCTGGAGCAGCTGCAGGCTGGTATTTTTAGAATGCGAAGGGACCAGTATCGATGGTTCTTCCCATTCTGATAGTATTAGGCTGCCACTGTTGGTTTTACCTCGGCTGGTTATGGAAAATAGGGGGACCCTACGTCATTTTTTTTTTTCTTACGCAAATAGTAAAAGGAAATATGGTGTCCCCACTGTGTTTCATAACCAGCCAAGGTAAAACCGGCAGCTGTAGCCTGATACTATTAGGATGTTATGGTCCATGGATGAGGATCTTCCCACCCTAAAAATACCTGCCCGCAGCCGGCCCAGAAGTGGATCATCACATTAGAGGGTCCACTCCTGATCCGTTGGGTACGGGGATAATAGTGATAGGGTGTTAATGTCAGCATTGTGTGACAAGAATCACCACTGACCGACACCAAGCCACAGTGATAGTAATGGAGAGGCATTTGTCAGATATCTTCATTACGAACACAGGACAAAAATGTTAAAAAATAAAAGAAAAAAATACACAAATCTAGAAAAAACACTTTACTTAAATAAACTCTCCCCGACACCAGCCCTAGTGATTATTTTATTAAAGAAATGGATCCAATGCTGGTCTAACATATACCAAGGAAGCCAATGTAGTCCAAAGAATGGAACATGTAGAAAAATAGAAACATTAAAAAAAAATGTTAGTACTAAACTTCATCCCCTGCACAACCTGAAGGTCATGGTTGCAGACGATCTTCTACGGGTACAGGAGATGGACTTAACCCGTAATATGATCCATAACTCTATAGCCCCTTAACCTATCATTCCTTGACCCCTCTCATCTCCAGCTATTATCCCATAGCCCCCTCACCTCAACCCATAACCACATAGGCCGCCATCACCTTCACCCATAAGCACAGAGCCCCCTCACCTCTACCCTTTAGCAGCACATAGCCCCCTCACCTAAACCTATCATTCCGTGACAACTAATCTCCCCTATCACCTTATAGTCCCCTCACCTCCCCCATCACCCAAGAGCTCCATCCCCTCCACCTATCATTCCGTAACCACTCACCTCCACCTATCACCCCATAACCCCCTCATCTCCACCTATCATTCCATGACCACTCACCTCTACCCATCACTCTATAACCCCCCCACATCCACCTATCACCTCATGAGGAGTTTGTACAGAGGTGGAGAGCAGCTAGGAAAATCCTTGAAAATTGAGGAGTCTAAGTTGTTTGTGTGATAAATTCTACAGAGACAAATCATGGCCAGGAGAAGACGTCATGGCGGTCAGATGGACGAAGAAGAGGGAAAGAGAATGACTCCTATTACAGAAGATGTGTTCTGTAAGTCCCTACACTGTAATCACGTATATGTCTGTAGAGCCTATGAACATCTGGTACCTACCCCTATATGATTTTTACTGTATACTGGAGATATTTGTAGTAGAGTAATGGTTTATATAATCACATATATGTCTGTAGATCCTATGAACATCTGGTACCTACCCCTATATGTTTACTGTATATTGGGAATATTTGTAGTAGTGTAATGGTTTATATTCAGGAACAGTATGGTGATATGTGGTGGTGATATGAGGTTATGGTATGGTGGTATTATTTAGTCACTATTTGGTGGCGATATGTGGTCAAGGTGTGGCAATAATATTCAGTCACTATGTGGTGGGGATATGTTGTCATGAGGTGGCAGTATTAATTGGTCTTTGTATATCTTTGTATATCATTAATACTATTGGTTGTTCAGTTACAATATGATGATACAATTTGCTGATTGTATAGCAGTATCATGTGGCAAACGTATGGCCACTAATAAGAGGTATCTTCCATAGAAAATAGTCTTTATAGCTATTTCTATGTATTTTTGTTATGCAATATATTATTTAATATAAATACATCCTAATAGTCCCTAGTTACTGTGCTCTTATGTTGGTGTCATTGTGTTTTTTTCCCATTCCAAACAGCCAGGAAGGGTGCAGACAGCAGGTGTCAGGTTAGGACCTGGGATTTAATTTTTTTCTGGGGAGGGAGGGGGCACAATTGGCGCTACTTGCCATATGCACCAAAATCATTGTCCCATGCCGCTAGACCACCACCCGGCCTGGCACCCACAGGTGGTTGCACCCCCTACATCTCCTCACTCATCTCTGTCTACCACTCTGCCCAGTCTCTCCACAGTGCTGTACCCCCATACATCTCCTCCCTCCCTCAGTGGTGGCACTACTTGTGGGAGGCGCGGCCGCAGTCACTGGGCGGCTGCTGTCAGGAGCATTCATCGTGTGCAGCGAGTGCAAAGGAACAATTCAGTATAAAAGTTCCTGCACTGATCAGATCGTCACCTCGGTCGTATCTAACTACAAGAAGAATGAATTAAAACCAAAACCTGGAACCAAACAGCTACAAAGATCTTCACAGGTATGACAACTGCATCTCCTGATACCTCCCTCATTTAATCTCCATCCATAACCTCCCCCCATACATCTCTACCCTAATCTCCTGATACCTCCCCTCCTTTAATCTTCCGATCCATACCCTCTCCCCATACACTCTACCCTAAGATTCTCCTGATACCTCCCTCATGTAAACTCCATCCATAACCTGTCCCCCCATACATCTCTACCCTAAACTTCCCTGGACCTCCCTCAGTAAATTCTTCCATCCAAGCCTCCCCCCCCATACATCTCTACACCTAATCTCCTGATACCCCCCTCATAATCACCATCCATAACCTCCCCCCCCCTACATCTCGACCCTAATCTCCTGATACCCCCACAAGTAATCACCAACCATACCTTCCCCGCACAACAGCCTCACCCATAATCTCCTATACCTCCCCTCACATTTATATCTCCATCCATAACTCCCCCCCATACATCCTACCTACAATTCTCCTGATACCGCCCTCATTAATCTCTAAGCATAACCCTGCACCCCAATACATCTCTGCCCTAATCTCCTGATACCTCCCCTCATGTATTCTCCATCCATAACCTCCCCCCCATACACCTCTACCCTAATCCTCCTGAATACCTCCCTAAAGTAATCTCCATCCCTATACCTGTCCCCCCATACATCTCTACCCTAATCCCCTGAAACCTCCCTCATGTAATCTCCATCCATAACCTGTCCCCCCCATACATCTCTACCCTAATCTCCTGATCCCCCCATCATGTAATCTCCATCCATAACCTGTTCCCCTCTCCAAAAACTTCTACCCCTAATCTCTGATACCTCCTCATGTAATCAGCCATTCCAATACCTCCCCCCACCCAATACGATCTCTACACCTAATCTCCCATGATACCCTGGCACCACATATGTAATCTCCATCCACAACCTCCCCCCCATACATCTCTGCCCTAATCTCCTGATACCTCCCTAATGTAATCTCCATCCATAACCTGTCCCCCCATACATCTCTACCCTAATCTCCTGATACCTCCCTCATGTATTCTCCATCCATAACCTCCCCCATACATCTCTGCCCTAATCTCCTGATACCTCCTCATGTAATCTCCATCCATAACCACCCCCCATACATCTCTACCCTAATCTCCTGATACCTCCCTCATGTAATCACCATCCATAACCTCCCCCCATACATCTCTACCCTAATCTCCTGATACCTCCCTCATGTAATCTAAATCCATAACCTCTTTCCTCCATACATCTCTGCCCTAATCTCCTTATACCTCTCGTCGTGTAATCTCTATCCATACCCTGCCCCCTCAAAACATCTCTGCCGCTAAATCTCCTGATACCACCTCATGTAATCTAAACTTCAATCTAATTAACCCCCCCCATATCATCTCTGACCCTTATCTCTCTGATACCTCCTCATGTAGAACTCCTTGTCATAACCTCCCCCACATACATCTCCTACCCTAATTTCCTTATAGCCTCCCTACATGTAATCTCCATCCATAACTTGTCCGCCCCCAAACAATTCTCTCCTACCCTAATCTCCTGATGACCTCCCCCACATGTAATCTCCATCCCATAACCTGTACCCCCATTAACATCTCTACCCTAATCACCTGAACATACTCTCAAGTAATCTCCAGTCCAAAACCTCCTCGCCCCCATACTTCTCTACCCTAATCATCCTGATACTCTGCCTCATGTGAATCTCCATCCCATAACCTCCCCCATACTCTCTGTCCTAATCTCCGGAGACCTCCCTCATGTAATCTCCATCATAAACCCCCCCATACAACACTACCACTAAGATCTCCATGATACCGTCCTCATGTAATTCTCCATCTATTATCTCCCCCCAGTTACATCTCTACGCCTAATCACCTGATACCTCGCCTCATGTAAATCTTCCATCCATAACCTGTTCCCCTCCATACATCTCAACCCTAAACTCCTGATTCCTCCCTCATGTAATCTTCTACATACATAACCATGCCCCCCATACATCTCTACCCTAACTCCTGTATGTCACCTTACGATAATCTCCATCCATAACCTCCCCCCATATATCTCTACACTAAACTTCCTGTATACCTACCTCATGTAATCTCCTCCATAACCTGCCCTCCCATACATCTCTACCCTAAATCTCCTGATACCTCTTCTCAAGTAATCTCCATACATAACCTCCCCCCATACATCTCTATCCTAATCTCACTGATTACCTCCCTCATGTAATCTTTCATCCATAACCTCCCCACCATACATCTATAACACTAATCTCCTGATACCTCCCCTCATGTAATCTCCATCCATAACCTCCCCCCATACATCTCTACCCTAATCTCCTGATACCTCCCTTATGTAATCTCCATCCATAACCTCCCCCATACATCTCTGTCCTAATCTCCTGATACCTTCCCTCATGTAATCTCCATCCATAACCCCCCCATACATCTTAACCTCTAATCTCCGTTGATACCTCCCTCATGTAAACTCCATCTTATTACCTCCACCCATACATCCCTACCCTAATCTCCTGATACGTGCCTCATGTAATCTCCATCCATAACCTCTTTCCTCCATACATCTCTGCCCTAATCTCCTGATACCCCCTTCATGTAAACTTCATCTATTACCTCCCCCCCGCATACCATCTACTTCACCCTAATCTCCTGATACCTTCCTCCGTCTATTAATCTCCATCCCATTAACCTCCCACATACATATCTTACCCTAACAATCACCTGATACCTCCCTTATGTTAAGTCTCCATCCATAACCACCACCATACACTCTGTCCTTAATCTCCTGATACCTTCCGCTCAATGTAAACTCCATCCTAAACACCCCCATACATCCCTACCCTAATCTCCTGATACCTCCCACATGTAATCTTCATCCATAACCTCTTTCCTCCATACATCTCTGCCCTAATCTCCTGGTACCCCCGTCATGTAAACTTCATAACCTCGCCCCCATACATCTATACCCTAATCTCAATATACCTCCCCTCATGTAAACTCCAACCATAACCTGTTCCCCCCATACATCTCAACCCAAATCCCTTGATTCCTTCCTCATGTAATTCTCCCCATAACCTGTCCCCCCCATACAGCTATACCCAAATCTCCATACCTCCCTCATGTAATCTCCATCTATTACCTCCCCCCATACATCCCTACACTCAAATCTCCTATACCATCCCTCAATGTAATCTCCATCCATAACCGTCACCCCCATACATCTCAACCCTCATCTCCTGATTCCTCCCTCATGGTATATTCTCCATCCATAACCTACCCCCCATACATCCTCACCCTAATCTCCGGATACGTCCCCTTTACATATCTCCATCCATAACTCCCTCCCATATATCTCTACCTAATCTCCTAGATACCCCTTAAACCTCAATTAATCTCCATCCATAACCTGCCCCCCATACATCTCTACCCTAATATCCTGATAGCCACTCCTCAAGTAATCTCCACATCCATAACCTCCCCCCATACAACTCAAACCCTAATCTCCTAATACCTGCCCTCATGACATCTTCATCCATAACCTCCCCCCATACACTCTACCGCTACATCTCCTGAATACCTCCCCCTCATGTAATCTCCATCCATAACATGCCCCCCATACATCTCAACCCCTAATCTCCTGATACCTCCCCTTATGTAATCTCCATCCATAACCTCCCCCATACATCTCTGTCCTAATCTCCTGATACCTTCCCTCATGTAATCTCCATCCATAACCCCCCCATACATCTCTACCCTAATCTCCTGATACCTCCCTCATGTAATCTCCATCTATTACCTCCCCCCATACATCCCTACCCTAATCTCCTGATACCTGCCTCATGTAATCTCCATCCATAACCTCTTTCCTCCATACATCTCTGCCCTAATCTCCTGATACCCCCTTCATGTAAACTTCATCTATTACCTCCCCCCATACATCTCTACCCTAATCTCCTGATACCTCCCTCATGTAATCTCCATCCATAACCTGTCCCCCCATACATCTCTACCCTAATCTCCTGATACCTCCCTCATGTAATCTCCATCCATAACCTGTCCCCGACATACATCTCTACTCCTAATCTCCTGATACCCTCCCCTCATGTAATTTCCATCCATAACCTGTCCCCCGATACATCTCTACCCTAATCGCCTGATACGCTTCCCTAATGTAATCTCTATCCATAACTGTACCTCCCATAACATCTCTTCCCTAATCTTCTGATACCCCCTCATGTAATCTCCATCGGCCATAAACCTTCTGCCCCCAAAAATTCTCTACCCTAATCTCCTGATACCTCCCTCATGTAATCTAAATCCATAACCTCTTTCCTCCATACATCTCTGCCCTAATCTCCTTATACCTCTCGTCGTGTAATCTCTATCCATACCCTGCCCCCTCATACATCTCTGCCCTAATCTCCTGATACCCCCTCATGTAATCTTCATCTATTACCTCCCCCCATACATCTCTACCCTAACACTCCTATATACCTTTCACCATGTAATCTCCATCCATAACCTTTCCCCCCAAACATCTCTACCCTAATCTCCTGATACCTCCCTCATGTAATCTCCATCCTTAACCCGTCCCCCATACATCTCTACCCTAATCTCCTGATACCTCCCTCATGTAATCTCCATCCATAACCTGTCCCCCATACATCTCTACCATAATCTCCTGATACCTCCCTCATGTAATCTCCATCCATAACCTCCCCCAATACATCTCTATCCTAATCTTCTGATACCTTCCCTCATGTAATCTCCATTCATAACATGCCCCCCATACATCTCTACCCTAATCTCCTGATACCTCCCTCATGTAATCTCCATCCATAACCTGTCCCCCCCCCATACATCTCTACCCTAATCTCCTGATACCTCCCGCATGTAATCTCCATCCAAAACCTGGCCCCCCAAACAACTCGACCCGAATCTCCTGATACCTACACCTCAAGTAATCTCCATCCATAACCCAACCCCCCATACATCTCTACCCTAATCTCCTGATACCTGCCCTCATGTAATCTTCATCCATAACCTCCCCCATAAATCTCTGTCCTAATCTCCTGATACCTACCCTCAAGTAATCTCCATCCAAAAACTCCTCCCCATACATCTCTTACCCTAAATCTCCTGGAACCCTCCCTCATGTAATCTCCATCTATTACCCCCCCCATATATCCTACCCTAATCTCCTGATACCTCCCTCAGTTAATCTCCATCCATACCTGTCCCCCCCCATACGATCTGGAACTCCTAAATCTCCTGATTACCTCCCTCATGTAATCTCCATCCATAACACTGCCCCCCATACATCTCTACCCTAATACTCCTAGATACGTCCCTTACATATGATGGAGTAATCCCATACCATGAAGCCACACCCCATATATCTGTACCCTAATCTCCTGATACGCCTCCCTCATGAATCTCCATTCCATTAACATGACGCGCCCCCATAACATCTCTAACCCTAATCTCCTTATAGCCTCTCCTCAATAATCTCCTCACCATAAGCCTGCCCCCATACATCTCAGCCCGTAATCTCCCTGATACCTCCCTATATTAATCTCCATGCCACCACCTCCCCCATACATCTCTGTCCTAATCTCCTGATACCTTCCCTACATGTAATATCTTCCATGCCCATAACCCCCCCATACATCTCTACTCTAATCTCCTGATACCTCCCTCATGTAATCTCCATCTATTACCTCCACCCATACATCCCTACCCTAATCTCCTGATACCTCCTCTCATGTAAATCTCCAAATTACCATAACCACGGGATTGCCACATACATGCATCTAGATCCTAATATCTCTTCTAAACCTTCGCGTATACACGTAACCCCCTCCATGTGCCCATAACCCCCCAAACATCTCTACCCTAATCTCCTGAACACTCCCATTCTAAGGTTGTTAATAAACGTCCATGATCCTATTACCATTCCCCCCATAGCCAGCTTTCTACCATCTATAGATCTCTCAGTATGACGGTCCCGGCTTTACATAAACTCCATCCCTAACCTCCCCCGCACAATAACTCTACCTCTACATCTCATTTTTGATACGCTCCTTCATATTGAGAATCTCCATTCCAGTAACCGTTAGCCCCCATACATCTCTAAACCTAAAATCTTTCACCCGCTTGATAACCTCTGCCTCTTCAAGTAAGAAACTCCATACCAGTTAACCTCCACCCCATGACATCCTACCCTAAATCTCACTGATGACAATTACCCATTCCTTAATGTATAAATCTTCATTTCCTCCTAAATCTCCCCCCAATACATCTCTATACCTGAACTAATCTCACCCATGAAGAACGCAATTACCCCTCATTAAAAAGTCTCCATCCATTTGCAACTCCCTCGCTTCAGTACATCCTCAACCCTAGATCCTTCCTGTTGTATGACTCCTTAACCCATCTATGTATATGTACACACGATTCCATTTCGCTATAGAAAAATCCACCCTATACATTCACTGCCTAATCTCCATAATACTACCCGTCAATTAATCTCCATCCTAACCCCCCCATACATTCCTTCCCTAGATCTCCTGATACCTCCCATCATGTTGAATATTTCCGATCTAATATTTTTAACAACTCACAACCCCCATTGAAACCTCCTCTACCTATTAATCTCCTTTGATTAAATACCATGCCATCATATGTAAATCTTCATACATACCCCTCTTCTCCTCCATACATCTCTGCCTCTATTAACTTGCCATGATAGATCCCCTTTTCATGTGTAAACTTTCTATCTACATAATTGACCAAGAGTCCTCTGACCTACATCTCAAGTACCAAATTCTAGATCTCGCTGGATGATCATTCCCTCATTTTTAAAATTCTTCCATCTCATAACCCTGTCCCTCAGTATTTCCCTACTGATCTCTAAATCCTATTATCTCACTGATACCTTCCCTCAGATGGATAATCTCTCCGATTGGCACAATAACCTGTCCCCCTCCCATTTTTTACTTACATGTCTACGCCTGACATACTCCTTTAAACCATCCGCACTCTTGTCCAAATTGTAACTTTTTACAATATACCATTAACCGTCCCCTCAATACCCAGTCACACTAGAGTCCTCTAATTCCTGATACCCAACGACTCCATCAATAGACCAATCTTAATCAGCAGCATCCATAACCTGTCCTCCCTATATAATAACTCTACCTCTACCAACTCCATACTCCCAATAATTTTATGATTATTTATTTTAAAGCGCCATTGAATCCATGTGCGCTGATACATTTCGAGGGGGATGGTTTACCTAACCCACCTACAACACTCTACAACATCCTAATCGATTACCACCAATGTCAAGCGATACAAAGAAAGTGATTAAAGTGACAATTGCAGGACAGCCTAAGGAGAGAAGACCCTACGCCGTTTAGGGGCTACAATCTACAAGGAGGGGGAGAAGAGACCAAGAGGTGAGGGGCAGTTTACCATGTTTGGGAGGAAGTATAGACAGCGATGGATAATGTTTAATCTAGCTCTCCTCTCCTCCAATGAGCAAGCCTGCAGAAATGGGTCAACACATTCTCCCAACTACCTTATGATTGTGCTTTTGAAGCTGGTTATAACTCAACACACCTCACCACGCAGCACCCCACTCCCCTCCTACCAGTGGAGGAGATGTCTGATGTGTTGGATCAGAGAATTTCCAGAGTGTGGGTGAAAAAGCACGGGAGATAATCACTTCTTTGGGCACGTCCAATCAGGTTGTGGTTGAGCGAGCATGAAGTATAGGGTATAGCAGAGAGATACAGGTCCAGTGAAATGATGAGTACAGCTGAGATTGCGTCGAGAAGTTGGGAAGATATATTGTCGATAATTAAGCAGGGCAGAGATGTATGATGGCAGTCGTGCAGAGACGAGGTGTGAATCTTATTTCATTGGTATTGAAGCCTAAATGGGAATATAAAAGTGATGTCACCTGTTAGTTAGCTACCTTGAAATGAATTCAGTCTTGGTCACAATTGCGGAGATGTGGACCATAGTGAGACGGAAGGTATTGGTGCAGCAGGTACATTGTAGACATACAGTAAGAGAGAGTTGGGAGTTATAATAACGGAATGTCATTCAGAATTCTTAAGGCATGGGTTAGATTATAGAGAAGGTAGATCGAGGTTGCAATGGACTGGGAGGTCCGAACAGAGAATGGATGTTTGCAATAGATCACGCTGAATAAGAATTTAGCAGATGGCAAGGGACGCTAGCCTATTTTTAATGTATTGTATCGAATAGATTTTTTGAGTGAATGAAGCGTAATCGAATAGATTTATTTCAGAATTGGAAGGCGCAATGGACTCGGTAAGGTCGGATGGGGTTTTGAGTGACTTAGTGATGGTTGCGCAGGAGTATGATAATTAAGAGCAGTTATAGTGCCATAATGCACGCATATATCTTCAAGTCTCTGAAAGGCCAAGACGGCGATGCGTACGAATGTAGACTGATAACAGAATGGAGTGGTGATAAAAGGACGCCGGATACGACCTGGGGCAGTGTGACATACACAAAGGCAGCATATGCGTATCACCAGAGCAATAAACAAGAAGTGATTATCCCTTGAGTCATTTGCTGTATTCTCCAACACTTTTATTTTTTAAATGATGAAACTCATCCAACCTTCTCCATCAGCATAAAATCGCTACTCGAATAAGAATAAATGGTGATGTAAATCAGGAGATTATCCCGAGAGAGTAGTACAAAAGACGTGACGAGTTAGTATCGGGCCTTAGATTAAGATTATGGTATACTGTCTCATACAGTGTGGATAATAAAAGCCGTGTGATGATATGAACTAAAGACCGAGGTCCTAATGAGGTTCTGAGACAGAGAGAAAGAGCCAGTAAAGTGACCCAAGGGACACTCCCAAACAGCAGAGGCAGCCGGGGGAGAGAGTGAACGAATCGAAGATTATCGACGAGATTGAATGACACCACCCCCCAACCTGAAGTAGATCTCCTAATCTAGATTCCAAAATAACTCAGTTCATTATGATATCCATGAATGCCTATAAGGACAGTAATGTTGGCGATAGAAGGAGAGGATTATAGTAGCAGGGGAAGTGTTAATTGAGGTACGATGACGTAAGAGATTTTACAAAAAGCTAAGTCCGCAGAAGTCACCGCGAGGTGACTTAGAGGAGGAGCACAGAAGTCAAATTTGCAGCATAAGGCTTTAGCAGTTACTAGGGTCATTTAGTGACTTTGGTTAGGCGGTTTCGGTAGAGTGGTGGGGCGGAAACCAGATTGTAAGTGGGTCAAGAAGAGATTTGGTGGAGAGGTGGGAGGACAGCCGAAGATCGACATAGCTGCTCCAAGGAGAATTGGAACAGACAATCAATCGGTCAAGCATGAGACATGGGGTGCATTAGGTTGGATCATGAAGATGAGCTGGCTATCAAGGTTTTGGTATTTTTTAAGGATTGGTAGTGATAGTAGTCATGTTACAGGAAGGCAGAAGGAGAAAGCATGTCCATAGGGTTAGTGATCGGTTGAAGAGATGGGTGTATGACCTGGGATTATAGAATCACTGATGTCTTGGGATGAGGGTGTGGATGGCAGTGGAATCAAGACTACAGGTAGTGGAGGTGGATATGGGACTAGTTAAATAGAGAGCGATGTCATGAGTGAACCGTAGGGTAAACACAGTTAAGGGGGAAAGCAGTATTGCAAAAGGGTAGTAGGTAGGTATTGGGGACTGCCGTGATGAAAAGCTTCTCTCCTGATACCTCTTCCTCATGTAATCTCCATCCATAGCCTCCCCCCCATACATCTCTACCTAACTACATCTCCTATACCTCCCCTACATGTCAAGCTCCAACCATAACCTGTCCCCCCATACATCTAAACCCTAATCTCCAGTATACCCTCTCCTCATGTAACTCCCATCCAAAACATACCCCCCATACATCTCTACCCTAATCTCATGAAACTCTCCCTAATTGTAAATCCTCCATCCATAACTTCCCCCCCATAAATCCCTACCCCTAATCTACTGATACCTCCCTCATGTAATCTCCATCCCTAACCTGACGCCCCATACATCTCTACCCTAATCTCCTGATATCTCCCTCATGTAATCTCCATCCATAACCTCCTTCCATACATCTCAACCCTAATCTCCTGATACCTCCCCTCATGTAATCTCCATCCATACATCTCTACCCTAATCTCCTGATACCTCCCCTCATGTAATCTCCATCCATAACCTGTCCCCCCATACATCTCTACCCTAATCTCCTGATACCCCCCTCATGGAATCTCCATCTATAACCGCCACTCATACATCTCTGCCCTAATCTCCTGATTCCACCCTCATGTAATCTCCATCCATAACCTGTCCTCCCATATGTCTCTACCCTAATCTCCTGATATCTCCCTCATGTAATCTCCATCCATAACCTCCCCCCCATACATCTCGACCCTAATCTCCTGATACCTCCCCTCATGTAATCTCCATCCATAACCTGCCCCCCCATACATCTCTACCCTAATTTCTTGATACCTCCCTCATGTAATCTCCATCCATAACCTCCCCCATACATCTCTACCCTAATCTCCTGATACCTCCCCTCATGTAATCTCCATCCATAACCTCCCCCCAAGTGAACCAATGATTTGTACCTCTATATTTTTAATTCTTCTAAGATTTTGATATTTGGTAGTAGTGTGTCAGAGAATACAAAATGTGAAGAAAAAAATTCTAGAATTTCTTTTTGATTTTTAATTGATTTTCAAAGTTCGGAAAAAGTGTGAATTTCTATGTTGCAGCCTTCACATTTCTCCTCATATCTCAGGCTAGAAAAAAGATAGAGAAATAAAATAAACAACATTCTACTCAGAACTGTACAGGCTTTCACAAGTTATGTCACATGAGTATCTTTGTTAATATTTTACCCATGCGATCTAAAACACAAAATTTAATAACGGTTTTCCGAAAAAAATGTTTAATTTAAAAATTTCCAAAAATGCACATGTGCCTGCTATGCTCCTCGCCACATCTGTACCAAAATTCAAGTTAGGATCATGATGGGATCATATTTAAAAATGTAACTATTTCAGCGTCAATACGAAAATCTTGAATTCAGATCTGTTCAGCTTGTGGTCAAAGTGTGGGGTCTATATTTACCAAGTAATCCCTGATTTTTAGATATTACTGTATTATTTTATTATGTTACAGCTTAGAAGCAGGAGAAGACAGAGGAGAAAGCTTTGTTAGGGCTCAACCCGAGAATGAACGAGGTAACAGTGAATGCAGAGCAGATGACAGGCCAGCAGCTTGTCAATCATGTGAAGTATCTGCCCACCGCAGAGTCAGGAAGTAAGGGTATGTTCACATGGCGTCTTGTGTCCGTGTAAACATCTGCTTTTGTGATGCCTGTCTGGGTCTATCTGAACGGATCCAGACACGCATCGAACAATTAGCAGTTAGATTATCACTGCCGGCAATGAGAAACACGCAGCGGCATTCACATGAGCGGTCGCCGAAGCGTATTTGCATAGCGTCTGTCCGATGCGTCTTTCAGATGTGCTCCAAGAAGTGACAAGTCAATGCTTGGAGTGCCTCCGAAAGGCACATTGGACAGACACGAGGCAAATACGCATCGGCGATCGCTCATGTGAACGCCGCTGCATGTCTCGCATTGCCGGCAGTGTTAAACACACTGCTAATTGTTAGATGCATGGCTGGGTTCGTTCAGATGGACCCAGACACGCATCACAAAAGTGGATGTTCACACGGACACAAGACGCCGTTTGAACACACCCTAAGACACAGCTTTAGAGCTTTCATGTCCTGACATGTTCACTCTTGAACAAACAGTGGTCTCTACACAGACATCAAGGGAGTCAGTGTGCTACAATATTGGTGAGTTTGTTCGGCACTGGTGGCTGGCTACTGTACTCGCCAAAGATTGTGAAAATTAAGAAGTAGAATTGACTTTTTTGCATTGTTTTGGTCCAGCGCCATCCTTTGTGCATCCAAGAAAACCAGACATTTTAAAAGTTAACAAAAATCAGATATTGCTATTTGCCATTGCTAGTAAATACATTTCACCCACTAGAAGGTACAAATTGATGATAAAAGGCCAGTTGTTTTTTTTTTTTTTTTAAACATATTTTATTTGGTATCATCATGGAAGTTACATAAAATACATGTAACAATGATGTATCAAAAAGAGATACCAAGATTTTGAAAAAAAAAATATGTGTAAATCAGTACAGTGAGTCGGAACATGTCTATTACACATAACAAAATAGCATTTCTCGTTCCACTACATATTGTACCAGTCCTTACTGGCCGTGCAAGGTCCTCGGGCTACTTGTGAGAACTTTACACATTAGTTGACCAGCTCAAAATTGAATGAAAATATGAACAGTAACATAAGCCAGAAACAGATAAACATAAAAACATAGAAGCAGCCAGGAAAAAGTCATAAATGCAGTTTCATTCCTATACATTTTAATCCCTATTTTCATGTAGTGGTTGTAATCTACCTAGTGTCCCCATCTGAAGCCCTGACAGGAACCATCTAGTATATTGGAAGATGTTTATTAAATTTATTAAATCTCCTACTGGGTGTAAAACCTGTCTAGAAATGACCTCCACTTCCTAAAGAAGTTTTTGGTCATTGTTTCCTTATGACGCTCTACATATATCTGATATACTATAGCATAAATTTTGGTTTGACCTATCACCGTTGCTATATTTGGAACTTCCTGATCTAGCCACCTGGACAAAATGCACCTTTTTGCCACCATTAAAATTATATGTAGTATGGCTGGCAGCCCTCCCCTCCGTTGTTCTGCTGACTCGCCATCTGAACTGTCTCTCCCATGTAATAAGAATACTATTGGAGACACAATTATTCGACCTTTCCAAAATGAGGACATTAGTTCCCTAACCTCATCTCAGAACACCTGAATCATTGGGCATGTCAATAGACCATGGAATAAATCGGTTGTAGGTTCAGCACATTTCGGACGTGATAAAAGGCCAGTTTAAAAACGTACTATTAATTGTTTGATTAGTTCATATTTTATAGAACGAGGATTTAACTACTGTACTATTCTTCTTAAACACTTCATAAATGACATGCTTAGTGATATAATAAAAAAAATTGTTACATGTATAAATAGGTGTTAAAGATAATGGTTCTTTTGATCTTGTTTTTAACATATAATTAGGATGAGACTATTTAGAAAATCCCACTTGAGGATATGATCACCTTTTTTCTTTTGGTTTGTTCAATGAATTCAGGTTGAAAATGCCGAGCAAGTTGTGTTATGATGAATAAGATGTATTTATCTTGCACTTACGGGATTTGTTTTTGTGTTTCTTTATTGTTGCATATAAATGTTGAATTCAATAAGTTGTAATTTGAAAAGAAGAAAAGAAGAAACTCACACAAATATAAAAACAGATGATACAAAGCTTAAAAATATAGAAAGGTATGATGTCCCAAATTGAATCCCTGTACAAATACAACCAAGAACACAAGTAATGCACATACATTTTTTTCTCAATTTTTTTTTTAAACATTAAGTTTTTATTGAATTTTTCCAAGAAAGAGAAAATAATACATGTACAAATATAAAACAGATCGACAACCATTGGAATAGTTATAGTGGGTACATAGATATTAACACAATAATATGAAGGCAATTTGGCAGTAATTACATAAATATATAAACACGGATATATTAATAAGAGATTTATGAATGGAATGTTATATGAACAGGTCTCAACAAATGTCGTCTGGTAGACACCGATGAGTTCAAAGAAAGGTATCAAATTTTCAACAGAATTAGAAATTGCTTAATTATAGAATGCATTCGTAATAGAGATAAACTGGTAATATGATAGTTAAAGTTTAACCATAAGAACTCCGTGTGTGTAATATTATATCTGTACCCTTGAGAAACAAGATTAGTTCTGTGGTTGTTTGAACCATATAAAACATATATGAAAATACCTAAAATGTCTTAAGTGTCTTATAAAACAGAGAACAACTAAGGAGGAAAAGGGGGGGGGGAGGAGGAAGGGATGTTGGGGGGGAACTGGTCACATCAGCAGTCAAGAACATCAAACAAGGAGATAGCCTATTATGTCTGCTGATAAGGATGTTCTATTATCCACGCTGACCACAATGCGCTTTCCCTTCCCTTCTGAACGCTAGTATTCTTTCATACATACAGTTTGTGAAAAATATTTCCGGAACCTCTGTAGTTGATGGCGGGCTCATTGATTTCCATTTTGGCCGCATGGAGGATATGACATACAATTGTCTTGTTTAGGAACGGAATGTTGTTTATATCGATCAGGAATAAAGCAAATTTTGGGGAGTTTGGGCATTGCACCTGGGCATATTTAGAGGACAATGATATAATGTCATTCCAAAATTGTCATAAATGTGGACAACTCCAGAAAATATGCAGGAGAGAACCCTGAGAACCACAACCTCTCCAACAAAGCGCGGAGAGGGAAGGGTAAAGAGATGATAAACCAAGTGGAGTGTAATACTATCTGGTTAGAAGTTTTTGATATTATTCTTTGAAGCTAGTCAAAGTGGAGGACTTATGAGCCCAATGGAGTGCTATTAGCCATTGATGGTCAGAGAATGTGCTGCCCAACTCCCGTTCCCACTTAATAATATCGTCAATTTTGACAAAAAACAAGTTATTAGTCAATATATTATATATTGTTTTGGAGCTTTTTTGGGATTTAGGAAGTTTTTGGTCCGTTATAGCAAGAATTGGTGATAAAACTTTGAAAGGCTGAACAGGGTTATGTTTTAGGAAATTAGCTATTTGATTATACTGGAAAAAATCTGTTGAAGGTAAGTTGTATTTAGACTGGAGAAAAGAAAAGGGGTATAATCTAGTGTCCTTGAACAAGTCTTGAATAAATGTTATACCCTGTTGTACCCAGCTAGTAAGGGCGATATGAGGTAGATTTATGGACAAGGTCTGGATTGGTATTGGGCATACACTAGAGGCAATCAAGGGAAAGGAGCTTGGACTCAGCAAGTTCCAGTACTTCAAGGAAGTTGTGATCGGCAAGGAGTGGGGGCCCTGAATCACAGATGAGGCATATGATTGAGCAACCAAGTTTTTAATGATGCATTGGCTAATACATCGGTCTCCATTTATGCCCATAGCTTACTGTTAGAGGGATTCCACCAAAATTGCAATTGATCAATAGTGATCGCAACGTGATAAGCTTTCAGCGAGGGGAGTCCCAAACCTCCAAACAGTTCACTTTTATGCATTATGGAAGATTTTATAAGTGGGCGTTTAGATTGCCAAATAAAGTTGTTCATCTGCGATTGAAGCATAGCAAACATTGAATTTGGAATTAAAATAGGTAAGGTCCTCAGGAAATATAATATCTTGGGTAGTAAAGGCATTTTATAAAGAAAAATACGCCCTAACCATGAGTTATCTATTTTTGAGATTCTGTCCAACTCTTTTTGTAATTGGTTATGTAAAGGGACAAGACTGGATTTCACCAGGTTTGAGCATTTCCTAGTTAACTTGATACCAAGATATGGAAGTGACTGGGTTTGCCATTGAAAAGGAAAAGATTTCTTTAACACTGAAGCCTCTAGTGAGTGTAGGTTAAAGTCGGGAACTAGGGATTTAGAGGTATTTATTTTGTAATAGGAAAGTTCACTAAATGTTGTAAGGACTTTCATTATTGAAGGTAAGGATCGGGAGGGATTAGATAGAAATAGTATGACATCATCAGCGAAGAGAGAAATGACATGAGATTTGCCCACTATTTGAATGCCTGAATTAGACGAATTTGTGCGGATTGCTTCAGCAAGAGGTTCCATCAAAAGAACAAATAATAGAGGGGAAAGAGGGCAGCCCTGACGTGTGCCATTGGTTATTTGAAAGGGCTTGGGGAGGAGATTGTTAGATAAAACCTGAGCTGAGGGAGAAGGATTTTATGGCTTGAAGAATAGGGCCTGTGAATCCAAATTTCTCTAATACCTTAAATGCAAACGTCCAGTGTATCCTATCAAAGGCCTTCTCTGCGTCTCAAGATAGAAGCAGAGAAGGCACCCCACAGGTTTCGATGTGATGTATGATATTAATTAACCGTCTAATGGCATCCGGAGCTTGACGACCTTTAATAAATCCCCAATCAGCATTGGCAGTATATCTACCAAGCGTTTTTTCCTCAATTTTAAAACATAAGTTTTTTCACAATTGCGCATCAAAATTTTTAATTTGATTTCTCCAAAACAAAATATAAAGAAAGAGTCTTGTGCTATATCAAATGAAATCCGATGCTGTTCTGAGAAAAATGATACCCCTCCAGCTCTTTATCTTAAAGGGAATATGTCGCCAATTTTTTTTTTTACTTATTAAAATCAAGACCCTGTCCAGCTTCTTGTCCTCTTGGCCGTTTTTATTTCCCAATTGTAGATTTCTCAATTCGGCCGTCTATATAGGATTGTGGGGAAGACATTCTTGATGGCACTGCTTTAACAGCAGTCAGAGAGATACTTTACAGCAGCTTCATGCCCATAGGATTCTTAAGACAGTTTCTGTCCCATAGACGTCTATAGGATAGTTTTCACTGTGAAGGGAGGGGAGAGGGGGAGCTGTGACATCTCCTCTTGTGACTGGTGGATTCTGTGTTATCTGTACACAATGGTGTCTCCTTTCAGTTTGACCTTGCTTTTACTGATAATGAGCACACTGCTGAAAAGCTCTCTAAACAGAACAGGAAGTGTCAGACGATTATTAGGCTTAGTAGCCAAAGTGAAAACTATAGGACTTAAGAATTATTAAAAATACTGAAAGTGATATGGAAAATTAAAAAAACATAACCAAAATTCCTAAAAAATGTGTTTAACATAAAAATGTGAGTTAAACAATAAGTCATTTTTTGATGACACATTCCCTTTAAGTCTAGCCTGAGATATGATAAAAAATGTAAAGTCATACCAGGCCAAAATTTGTGCTTTTTCAAAACTTTAGAAGTCTGTAAAAATTTAACTGATGAAGTAAAAAAATTCAAAAAACTTTTAATTTGTAATTAACTAAAGTTGTATTTCATAAAAATAAAAAAAATCTAAAGACGTCAGGTAAAAAAAATATTCAGATTTGGATCACTTGATATGGAATGACACTTCATAAGAAATTAGGTGAGGGGGTTAGCCAGCTCTTCCATACTCACTCCACTGTGCCCTCCACTCAGTACTCTCTCTCTCTCTCTCTCGCTATCTATCTATCTCTGTATCTATCTCTATCTCTGAGGTTCTGACACATTGATGCAATGTAAAGTAGTCAGTGTACAGCTTGTATCACAATATAAATTTGGTGCCCTCAGAATAACTCACTGGCAACAAACCTGAGTAGACCCCTAAGTGACAATGGACAAATTGTGCCCAATTTTCCATTTACAATCCACTAACTCAAGTGACCCGTTAGTGTTGCAAGGTCTCAGGTGTGATTGGGTAGCAGGAGTGTTAGATTTGGTGTTATCGCTCTCACACTGTCTCATACTGGTCACTGGAAGTTCAACATGGCGCCTCATGGCAAAGAACTGTCTAAGGGTCTGAAAAAAAATAATTGTTGCTCTATATAAACATAGCTGAGGCTATAAGAAAATTTCTAACACCTTGAAACCGAGGTGCAGCAGAATGGACCAAACCACACAGCGGTGTACCATGACAGGTTCCACACAATGGACCAAACCACACAGCAGTTTACCTTGACAGGTTCCACACACAACAAGCCTCATCAAGGTCGACCAAAGAAGTTGAGTGCACTTACTCAGCCTCCTATCCAGTGATGAGTGCTGTCAGTATTGCTACAGATGGGTGGGTGTCAGCCTGTCATTGCTTAGAACAAGAGCCGCACACTGCACCAAATTGGTCTGCATGGAAGACAAGACAAGTGTGCCTGCATACAGTAAGCATGGTGGTAGGAGTGTTATGGTTTGGGGCTGCATGAATGCTGTTGGCTGTGGACAGCTGCAGTTCATTGAGGGAACCATAAATGACAACTTGTACTGTGACATCCTGAAGCAGAGCATGATCCCCTCCCTTCTGGACCGCAGGGAAGTATCCAACATGATGATAACCCCAAACACCTCCAAGACCACCACTGCCTTGCTAAAGAGAATGAGGGTAAAGGTTCTGGACTGGCTAAGCATCTTCAGACCTAAACCATATGGACCATCTGTGGGGCCTTCTCATACAGAAGGTGGAGAAGCACAAGATCTCCTACATCCACCAGCTCCTTGATGTTGTCATGGAGAAGGGAAGAGGATTCCAGTGGCTGAAACCTGTGAAGCTCTAGTGACCTCCAGGCCCAAGAGAGTTAAGTCAGCGCTGGAAAACAATGGTCGGACACAAAATACTGACACTTTGGGCGCAATTTGTCCCTTTTCACTTTATATTGTAAAACCACTGGGTCTGTGTGATGACTTTTCATGTACTCACTTTCATCCCCAGCTGTTAGACATTGATGTTATTTTGAGGGCACCACATTTCCCCTGTGATACAAGCCGTGAACTGACTACTTTACATTGTATCAAACTGCCAGATCCAGGGCTGTGGAGTCGGTAAGCCAAAGCTCCGACTCCTCAATTTTCCTGACACCGACTCCTACTCCCGACTCCGACTCCTCAATTTTCCTGACACCGACTCCCGACTCCGACTCCTCCATTTTCCTGACACCGACTCCGACTCCAGACTCCGACTCCCTCATACACGGCGCATGTTTAAGTGATAACTTTACTGTAGTAAAATGGTAATATCAGGCTGTTTATCACCTTATGATACAATAATCAAGCTATTTAGGTAGAACAGACACTGACAAGCAAAATGGTAACAATGTTTTTAACTTTTGACTTTCAGGCTCCACATCCCACTGTCCAATACAGCTTTGAACATGAGACTCCATCATGTTATATACAATCATCTTACCTATCTTATACATACATTATTTGGTATTAGCATCTGCTTAGTTCTGCAGATGCAACTCCATTATTACTGTTTTTACTCCTAAAATCAAAATTTTGCTTTCAGCTCTGCCTGAATCCTTCTGGCTCCTGGATCCGATTCAAGCAGGTCTTGACAAACATCTGATCCCAGGACTCTTCTACACGAATACAGCTTTGTCTTTGTATGTTCACCCGATATGATCGTATTGTACGAGCGGGGGAGAGGGCGTAATCTATAGTTCTCTATAGAGCTATGGATACCGAAATTTATGGGGCGCATTTCCCTGCGTATAAAGTGCAGTATGCCGCGAAATACGCCCCAAAATGAGCCGTGTGAACATAGCCTTAGTGTTGGATTGGGTTGAGGTCTGGGGACTGTGGAGGCCAATACAGTAACTCTACCTCATTGTCATTGACCCCTTCCTTCTCTTGACGTTTGCTTCAGGTCGTTGTCCTGCTGGACACTATGTCGTCCTCTTCATCCCCATAGTCCTCGAGTGTATGAAGTGACTCATCTTGTAGGACCCTCACATAGAGTTCAGCATTGAGGTCACCATCGATCCTGGTCAAGTCTCCAACATCTTTGGCTGTGACCCCTCCCCATATCCTCAGGCTTCCTGCACCGCACCTGACAGTTCTTCCAGCTTCTCGATCCATTATCCCTCTTTTCCCTTGGTTCTTCCCATTCCCCCCATCAGAGCCCGGTCTATTGACTTTCATCTCATTGCTCCAAATCATCCGTTTCCAATCTTCCATTTTTCATACTTTTTGGCAAACTCGAGCCAATGCTTCTTATGACGAGATTGAAGTCGAGGATTCTTCCCCTTTTTTCGGGCCATCATTCCAGACCTGTGTAATGCGTGTTGCCCGGTGCTATTAGCGAATGTGAGAACAGGTTGTAATTTGTCCGACCACCAGGAGCAAAACAGTAACAATGAAGTTAAATGAGAAGAATCTGCAGAACTAAGTAGATGCTAAATAGTTGCAGGTAAAAGTTATGTATGAGCCGAGATGATTGTCTATAAAATGATGGAAGTCTCATGTACAAAGCTGTAGTGCATGGTGAGATATGGAGCCTGAAAGTCACAAGTCCAAAAGATTGTTACCCTTTTGTTTTTTGATGTAAAATATATTTACCGGATCCGACTTTAGAACACGAAAACTTTAATAAATTGTAAATATGAAGTGAAAAGTTTTGCTGAAATCTGGTCAATCTGTTTGCTATGGGAGAAGAATCTTTTCCCCTGGGGCAGTGCTTTGCCTGCTCCATGTCATCAATTACACTCCTCATGTGATGAGGCTGAAGATATGGGAGCAGTCGCACTGGCCGGACCCAATTCTTTGTGCTCTTTGCATCGAACAAACGGACCAATTTTATAAAAATTTTTTTGGGAGCCCTGAGTGGGTCCTTTTTTTAACCGACTCCACTCCTAAAAAATGGAAAAACCACCCACAGCCCGGGCCAGATTTTCATATTTCCCATGAAAAGATATATACAATATTTACAAATATTTTGAGGGCGTATTTTTTTTTGTTATTGTGTATGTATAAGATTGAAAATTGCAGTCATTGAAACTGGGGGGAAAACTTCCCCCCTTTTTAAATGGCTCATTTTCTGTTCCCGTCTTTTCCCCGGGAGGGGGTATCCACTTTTTAAAATGTAGGTATATATTTTGTACAAATAATGTAAAAGAGTTGATCTTGCACTCAATCCTCCCGGCCTTCTTCAGGGGCCTCAGGTCCGGGACCCACAGCTAGGCCCAAGGGCCCTTTTTTCTTTTAAGATACCTAAAGGGAAAGGGACAAAGAGGAGACCCGGGGCCCCCCGGGAAAATTAAACCTCACCCGGGAATCATCTACTTGGTAACTGGAGGGGGTGAGATTTCTCACATGCCCCTCGCCTTTTCCCCCTTAGTAACGGGTGAATGAGGGGAAAAAGTGGGGGGTTTCCCTTAGAATCTATTTTAATGTTCAGTGTCTCCCCATACAAGGTTTCCCACTGTAGTGAAGAATGTCTGGTGAGAGTGGGGCCCTTTTGGTGTCGGGAGGATGGAGCAGCCCCAGAGCCCCGACCTCCAACCTCATTCACTGATAAAGAAAATCCAAAAAACTGCCCCCAAAATTTCACTGACTGCTGACGGGAGAGGTGGGGGGAATGCTGGACATTATACATAACAGGGGGGATATGGTCTGGATGATAAAGGGTAGGGAATTTTAACATTATACAAACACAGGGGATGAGGGATCGGGATGATAAAGGGGAAGGGAACCCGGGACTTTTATACATAACACGGGGATAGGGCCCGGGGGTGATGGGTGAGGAACGCTGGGACATTATACATAATAAAAGGGATGGGCCCCTGGATGAGGTGGTCCTTCGTTGCCCGGGTTTTCCTAAAAGGGTGCGGGATGTTCAGGCTCTATGTCTCCATGGAGGATTTGGGATTACATAAAGGGAACACAGGGATCTTACCAGGGGGCCCAAGATGGAGGACCCCCTGGCCCGGACATCACAAGGTAAAGGGGAATAAGCACAAGCAGGGATGACAAAACCCATCCCTATCCCCCTATAAATGTCTCTTCTTCTTTTAGAATTAAGTTCTTTAAAAAAATAACATAACAATATACCGCGGGCTCATGAAATTTTTTCTCATTTTTTGTGTTTCCTACAAGGATCCATGGGAGAAACCAGCAGAGAGATGTCCCCGTCCTCTGTATTCCCGGGACTGCCCAAAGGGGGAAAATGCCCCCAAGAATCATCGGGAAAGGGGGGCTAAGTCTCCTCTAAATATACCAAAGGAAAACCCCTCTCTTTTTTTCACTTTTTTTGTCTCGTTGGGGGAAAAATCGATTGATTTTAAAGGGTGAGGATAAAGCGAAGAGAAACTTTCCCGGGGAATCCTCATAGAGGGAGCCCAAACCAATCTTAATACGGGGTGGGGACCTCCTGCAGTCATAGAGGGCTCTTTAATTTTTGGGGGTCTCATTTTTATCTTTTTGCTGGACTAATTGTTCCAAGTCCACCCAGGTGAAAAATTTTGACTGATACTAAAGTGGGAAGAAAGAAAAAGAGGGGTTAAAAACCCGGGGAATGATACGTGAAGGAGGAGACCCCCAGAAGAGGGAAAACCACGGGTTGAGTAGTAATGAATTCAGATTTTCTTCGGGGATCCGGGAACACCTAATTTTCTTATAAATTTGGGATAAAACAAGGTCCGGAAACCTTTATTACAGATTCTGAGGGAAAAACTTTGCTCTGTCTTTTTCCACCACAACTTAGAAAATCTCTATAACATGAAGACCTGGGACTGCAGCCGTTGGGCCCCGTACAGACCTCATCGCCCGTCCATATTTCAGCGGAGATTCACTTTGTCTCTGATGATCTGGTTATAGCCATGATAAATTTGGTCACTAACCAAAGGGTGCCCCACTTTATAAATTTCGGCCCCAAACGGTTTTGAAGGGCCAGATGTGTAGGCAAAGACAGCCCTTTAAATTTTCAACAAATGTGCCTCAGAATCTTATAAAACCCCAGGTTTATGTGAAAAATGATGAGTGAGTGTAGAGCGGGAACCCGGGACGTGTCACTGATACGTTACAGCGTTTTTACAAGGATTTAAAAAGGGCTGCAGTCAAAACAGGCAGGTTCTCATGCAGTTTTTTGAGCCACTGTAAGGATTTGGGAAGTTTAAAGAAAAATTTTTCACAAGGGAATCCCATCATTATCCCCCACAACCGTTTGTGCAGGGACAAACACACGAGAAAAGGCGGGGAAAGACTTTCCCTAAAAAATCCTAGTAGTTTCACAGAGATCGGACCGAAATGCATCCCACAGCTTTTTGGAGGGGCCCCTAAGCAAAGCAGCAAACCCTCCAACCCCACCACTCAATTGGAGTCTGAGGAATTAGGGGGCCCGGTTTGCACTTCGAAGCCTTGCTATCTCCCATTTTCCCAAACCCCAAAGTTTGGGAAAATTTCTAACTGTTGACCTAATCAAATTTCCCCTTTTTTTAAATCCTATCCCCCCAGGGGGGACCCAAACACATGATGGGTTTCCAGCATATCATGCTGATTTTCCCCCAAATTGGGGGTTGGGGTCCCCTTTTATAAGGAATGGCCCCATAGAATGCCCCCAAAAAACCTTCCCCGACATCATCTCCACCCCCAGCTTGTTTGGGGTCTTTTAGCAATGGGTTTCAGGGGAATTTTTTTACTACACCCAATGCCCATCCACTACATGAAGCAGAAAATTTTGACCCCTTTTTTACGAACCCCCTTTTTCCTTAGGAAAAAAGCAATTCTATACTGCCAGGAAATCAAAACGTTTTTTTGCTAATGCACTTTTTTTAGTGGGGTGCCTTTTACATTCCCTCTGCTCTGGGAACCCCCTACACATGGGGCATCCGTCTGCTCTGGGGCCCCAAACAAAGTATTTTGCAGAGGGGCAGGACATCTTCCCGCTCCAAAGGGACCAAAAACAAAAAAGGGTTTGCCGAGGGACAGTGATATCCATCGCTTCGGGGGGCCCCCCTACACAGAGGGTTTTCTAGTTGCAGTGACATTTTTTTGCTCCAGGGCCCCCTACATTGTAGGGTTACAGAGGTGCAGGGGGGCTTTGGGCCCCTTTCCCCAAATTTAAAATTTCCCCTACAATACCACCAAAAATCACCAAAAGTGAAAACCAATAATCAACTTTTTCTGCAAACCCCCATTTAAATCGCCCCTTATTTCCAAAAACAGCAATGATTTTTAAATTTCCGGGGTTTACTACGTGAAATTTTGGGGAAATGGGTTTTAATAAGTGGGGCCTACTCGATCCATCTTTGGCCCTTTTCCAAAAATAATAATCAAACTGGGTTGATTTTCCCAGACCCAGACTAAAGGGAAAAGGGGTAAAAAAGGGTTTTTCTCTTGTGGTTTTAATTAAAAAAAAAAAAAATTAAAACTTTTTTTTTTTATTTTAACAGAAAAACTTCTATAAAATTTTTCTAAGAAAAAACATGTCCTCACTAAATTATAAAAATGGGAAAATATCAAACTGCACTTCCTTTAGAAAAACCGCAGTAACCCCCGAAATTTTACATCCAGGGCGACGAGTACAGACCTGTCCAATAATCCCCCCACTGAAAAAGGAAAAAGCCCCTTTTATGTGGGGCAATGTGGGGAAATTTTTTCAAAAAACCTTTAAGTCTTCCTTTCTCACAGAAAATTCACCCTAGGAAAATACATATTTTAAGTTCAGAATGTGGAAAAAGCTTTACCCTAAAAACAGACCTTGTTGCACATGAAAAAAATACAGAAAGGGGAAAGCCATATTCAATAATTTGGAAAAAAAATTTACAAACAAATTACATCGGTCCCACATGAAAGAATTCTCCAGTAAAAAAAGCCTTTTTTTTGTGGGTTTTGAAATTTTGGGAAAACTTTTTCAAAGAAATCAAATCTTTTTTACACAGAGATAATTCATACAAAAGGGGGGAAAAGCCTTTTTTTTGGTTTTTAATGTGGGGAAAAAATTTTCACTTAAATTTGGGATCCTTTAATTTTGCACAAGAGGGAAATTCCCCCACAGAAGAAAGCCTTTTTTATGTTCCCGAATGTTTGGGGAAAACTTTTAAAACCAAAAAATCAAATCTTGGGTTCTAAGATGGGGGAATCATTCTAACTAAGTGGAATTCGGTTTTTGAATTTCAGGGGAAAAATTCGGGTTTGGGAAAGAAATTCCCGGGAAATTTGGGGAAATTCGGGGGAACGAAAATGTGGGTTTTTTTATTTATAAAATGGGTGCGACACATGGGGGCCCCAAAAGGGGGAAAGCCTCTGAGGAAAAGGCATAGCCTCATACATGTCAAAATGAACCAATCAGAGACCGGGGGATTCTGTGAGTCACCGCACTATAAAAAAACCGACGCGCCGCTGGAGCCACCTCCTCTCACTTACGACAGGGAAAGGGGCTTTTGGGGGGTGATAGCGCTTCTGAAGAACTGATTTTTACACAGTTAATTTTTTTTGGGGGGGGCCCACTTGTCTCAAAAAGTTCCTAATGGTTTTATTTCCCGATTTTTTGGGGTATTGGGTCTGAAAACCCCTGTGCTCCACGGGAGCGGGATTTTAATTTAATATCCAAGTGGGGCTAAGCCTTCCTGTTGTATTCATTTAAAGAAACAGCATTTTAAAATAAAATCCCACTTCTTTTTTGGGCTGCTAAAATTCTTTGCGCTTTACACCCGGGGGTTAATTTAACGTTTTTTTGCGGGTGTGCTGCAAAAAAAACCTCTTTTTAACGCCCAAAATATATTTTTTTTTTGGTAGCCAATTCACAAGCAAAGGTTAATTAAAATTTTATCTTTTGTGTGGGGGCGTAAAAAACGCCTTTGAAACCGCACAAAGCACTATTTGTGGTGCTAAATTCAAACCAATTTACACCCAGGGGAAATTTAACTTTGTTTTGCGGTGTGCTACAAAAAAAACCGGTTTTTGCAACCCCAAAATATATTTTTTTTTTTGGTACCTAATTCACAAAAAAGGGTTTTTACTTTTTTACCCTTTTTTGTGTTGCTAAAAATACGCCATTGAAATACCTCAAAGCACTATTTTGTGGTGGCTAAATTTCATTCGCAATTTACATCCAGGGTTAAATTTAAGCTTTTTTTGCTGCTGGCTGACAAAAATAAACCGTTTTTTTTAAACCCAAATAAAATTTTTTTTTTTTGGGGTACCAAATTCACAAGAAAAAATTAATTAAAAATTAAAAATCTCTTTTTTGTTTCGTAGAAATACCCTTTGTAACACCTACAAAGCACTATTTTGTGGGGGCCAATTCATTGCGCATTTAACCGGGGTTTTAATTAAGCGTTGTTTTGCTCTGTGCACAAAAATAAACCGTTTTTTTTCAACACCGAAATAATACATTTTTCTTGTGAAAATTTTCACAAGCAAGGGTTTAAATTTAACCTGTTTTCTTTTACATTTAGTAAAACACACAGGCTTAAACGACACATACAAGAAAAATTTTTCCTGGCCTTTTGGGGAGCGAATTTATATCCGGGTACCCAACTTTTACGGGGGTTCTTTTGGATCAAAAACGGGGTTATATTTATCAATCAATACTTCATCAAACATGTCTGTAATTTTAGAACAAACATATGCAGACAGAAGGGGGCAGGCTCTGCAACTGCAGGGCAGGGGCACAAACTTTCTGAAAGGGGCCCGGGCGCAGCACACAAGGGGACGTCGCAGCGGGGCACTCGGGGGGCCACAACTGCCCTGCATCTACCCGTGTGTTTTTTCAGAAACCCAAGGGTTTTTTGTTTGGGTTGACTAGGCATCCTCTTCCCCCAATACATCTAAAACCCCACCAAGATCGGGGGGGAACCTCAACACAACACTTAGTTGGCAAGGGCCCCGGGAGGGGGTCAGGGGCCCTCACCTGTCCTCAGCCCCCCTGTCCCACCATTTCCCCAGCCGGGGATCTCTTTTTGGCGGGGGCTCAGCGCCACTATACAGATGAACAATTTGAGGAGGCATCACACTACGGGCAGCGAAGAAAGGGGCCAATACCCCCACTTCTTGCAGAGGGGGCAAAGTTGATGTGGAGAGTGCAGGGAAAGGTCATGTGGTGAAGGCCCAGCCTCGGCTTACCAAGCCCGGGTGATGGGGGCCCAGATGACGATGAAACAAAAATAATATGATGTACCGCCCCCATTTGGGGACCGGTGAAGCAAGGGCTTATCATCGTCGGGAGAAGGGCGTCACTTGCGCGTCGGCAGGGGCCCAGCCACAAGTGGTTTTTTGGGCCGTGAGTCAGCAGGTAGCACAGTGAGGTGGGGAGCCAAGGGGCCACGGAAGAAAACCCCTTCGCAGGCCAAGACAGAGCGGCACGGGGCTCAGCGAGGCACGGGGCAGTAGTCACTCATGCGGACGTTGGGGGAAAAATCAGCTACTCGCGTGTGGCAGGTTTTTTGCAAACACGGAGGAGCCAAATATGGTAATGTAAATCTGTGGGCGAAAGGGAAAGCGGGGCCGGGGACTAATTTTGGCACAACCCCTGCTAACACATGCAGCGTCCCCACCGGGGGCCTGGGAGAAACGTGGCTCAATGTGGGGGCCACCCCGCTGCAGCAGCACAGCGCCAGTGGCACCATGCCTTTTCCCCAGCCATAAAGGCCCTCCACCACCTCGCAAAAGGCAGCTTTTTTTCTCTTTGCACCCCTCCCCCGGGTCCAGATGCCCTCTCCTCCTATCATTGGCGCCAGACGTTCAGGGGGGCGATTGAAAAGAGACAAAAAATCTCCAACCATCCTAATGCACAGCTACCGTGCCCTGTCCAATTTTTGGTACTGCAGCCCTCCCTTTGCAAAGGGTGGACCTGCCCATTCAAAAACAAATGGCTTTTGCCGACCGGATGAGAGTTCCAAGCCGAAATTTCTTTTCCAAAAGGCAGTACCCGCACTTCAAAAATAAGTGAACAAAAAGGGGGTCAGCCCTTTAGCTTATCGGTTTTTCCAAGTACACGGCAGGGGGACTCGGAGCTGTAACTACGGTCAGGGCCAGTACATTCCTTTAACGGCCCACTGGTGAATGTTTTCCTGCCCGCACACCAACAACTTGGACAGGAACCCGCTTTCCCTCCCGTTTCAAACGCTGCTCCTGCCCAATGTCCCCTCCCCCCACCACCACCACCACCTCTCAGCCCCCCACAATACTGCCCATCATACCACATGTTAGGGCACAGCGGGGTCACGCAGTTTACACCAGCTTGCCCCGGCGAACGAAGTCCCACAGGGGGGGAACGCCCGCGTCATGCAGCAAAAAACATTTGGCTTTCTCCGCGCCAACTGCAAATCGGAACCATGGTACGGGCAAGGAGGAACTGGGGCCGCCTGACCAGAGGGATGGTCCTTCGCCCTCATGGCGCACGTGTTTTTTAATCTGGGTTTTAAAAATTCCTGAATCTTTTCCCCCATCTTTAAACATTTTAAAAAGGCCAGAAACTGTGCATGCACTTTTTTCCTTCGTACAAAGCCCGAACCCCTCCCAGTTAGCGGCAAACGGCCTCCCCCCCACGCTCTAAATGCGAGTTTCCACCCGCGGGAAATTTCCGCCCACATGTTGGGCCCACTGTAGAACAAAAAGGGCCCAAAACGTTTTTTGAGATCCAGCAACGAATACTCCCCGTGAACTTTTATGCAGCCATGGAGCTCATGCTGACACCTCCTTTGTTGAGGGCCCTTTGGAGGCCACGTTATTTGTCACGCCAATACGGGGTAAAACGTCATTCCATGCTTCATGTCCGAACAGATGCTGAAAAATCTTCCCCGGGGAGGACGGAGATTGGCACAAAAATCTTGCCACATGAGTCCGGTGGGACGAAATGGAGTAGGGGAGGAGGAACATTTTGGGGCGAACATTTTCCGTAAAAGTGGATTTTTTTACCCCGGGACAAAGGGAGGCAGGGGCACTGAGGAGGGGAAGGAGTGAGGGAAAACGAGGGAGATATCCCAAGCACCCTGGGGAGATACAGTGGAAAAAGGAGGGAGGGGGCCCCTCGGGTCACTTTTGGAATTCCCCGCTGCTTATTTGCCTGGGTAGGGCAGCCAATAGTAGCACCGGCAGAGGGGTGACTTCTGGGTCTTCACCCTATTTGGGCCCCCCCGAAACCGTCCAAAAAGGACCTTTTTTTTCCCCCTATTGAGAGGGAAAAACTCAAATACTAAAGGGGAAAACCCCCCTAATCATTGGGCCGCCCTATGGGGCGCATCGTCCCTCCCCGACAGGGCTGACCGGGGGGGTTTCCCCAGCGCTCACTACTACTTTTGCGGCTGCGGGAAGGGGGGGGGGGTAGGACATACCACCCATCAATAACCTAAGTCTGGAGTCACTAATACACTTCCTTCACCCGCCATGAAGGCATCACCACAGCACACACGACTGGACATTCCCGAACCCAAAAGGTTTTTGGCCTACTTGGACACACCTGCCACCCCAGTTTGAAATCCCTGGACCTGGCAGCCAAACTTTATTGTGGCCCAACTTTCCGAGTTTGAGTGGAGAAGCTGTCCTGCCCGGCCAGAGGTGGGATCAGAGCGGTGTTCAGTGCGGCGGGGGCCATCTTTCCCAAGGGGAAAACCCCTGTCCCCGGGGAAAAGTTGAACGACTGACCTTTTTCAAAATGAATCAGGGGTGGACGGGGCCCGGATTTCCACACACCAAAGCCTTACGCTCTGGGTTCAACTACCTGCCCAGCCACATTTTGATTTTCCCCCACCCGCCTATCCACACATTCCCGATATTTTCCATCTGCCCCACCACCGTTTACCAGGGACTGGTATTTCCACCCACCTCAACACCGTCATTGTGCCACTCTATGTGCCATGCTGCTGCGCTGTTCGTTGCCGTACACCAACTGTGTCATTGGCCCCTGCGGCCTGGACTGTTTTTGGGCCACCTCCAGAATGCATTTGGGCCACTCTCTGACCTCATGCGTTCCCGAAACACCTCCACTCCTGTCATTTTGGCCCCTGCCTGACCTCATGCGCTGCCGCCGTGACCTCCGCTCCCCATCATTGTGCCGCCTGGGCCCAATCTATTTTGCCACCTGCAAATTATTTTTGCCACTTCTGACCTCAGCGCGCTGTACTCCTTCTGCCCCCCACACGTGTCATTTGCCATGCTACCCATCTGCGCCGGGCGCTGCCGTCCCTCCACACTGTTGGGCCCACCCTTTTTTGCCACCCCAGAATTTTTCATTTTGCCACTGCGACCTCATGCGGGTGATTGGGTCTCCGGCCCCCCCACTGTTCATTTCCACTGTCTGACCTTATCTGCGCTGTTCTCCGGCCGGCCCCCACACGTTCTTGACCCTTTTTGGGCCACTCCTTTTTGCCACTCCCGAATTGTCATTGCACTGCCTACCTCATGCTGCTGCCACCGTGACCCCACACTGTTCATTGTGCCACCTGCGGGCCCGGGATTTTTCCCCTTCAAAGTCATTGCCACTGTCTGACCTCACTCTGTGGGTGCCGCCGTCACCTCCACACTCTGTCACAATGTTTCCACCGACCTCTTTTTTTTTTTTCCACTTTTGCTGCCATACTTTATCAGGCTAAAAATTTCCCGCTTTTAGTTTTTTTGGGCATTTTGCCCCCAAAGTGCCCAGGGGTTTTTTAGTAAGCGATTCAAAAAAAACGGGGGCAGCATGTGCTGTCATACAAAACACAAAAATTTTAAGAAGACCAAACCAAGCTCCCCTGCATATTTTAAACATGGCACAACGTTTACAGCACCCTGCAGGGCCCGGGGACCTGGAAAAAGCTTTTTTTTAAAGTATTCGTGCCGAATTAAAATTTGACCAAAAGAATTTTTCGGAAATTCGCGAAGTGACCGAACCGAATTTTTGGAAAAAACGCCCCCTTCCACTGTTTCACAGAGAAACCAACAGGGAGAAGCCTTTTTTTTGTTTTTTAATGTGGAAATTGTTTACACTTTAAATTGGGATCTATTATGCACAAAGAATTCACAAGGGGAAAAACCTTTTCAGGTTCAAATGTGGGGAAACTTTTAACCCAAACGGTCTTTTACACAGAGAAATTCAAGAGGGGAGAATCTTTTTCATGTTCTGAATGTGGGAAATCTTTTACAAAGAAATCAAATCTTGTTGCACATGAGAGAATTCATACAGGAGAGAAGCCTTTTTCGTGTTCTGAATGTGGGAAATTGTTTACACTTAAATCGCATCTAGTTATGCACAAGAGAATTCACACAGGAGAGAAGCCTTTTTCATGTTCTGAATGTGGGAAATCTTTTACAGAGAAAGCAGATCTTGTTAAACATGAGAGAATTCACACAGGGGAGAAGCCTTTTTCATGTTCTGAATGTGGGAAATCTTTTACAGAGAAAGGACGTCTGGTTAAACATGAAAGAATTCACACAGGAGAGAAGCCTTTTTCATGTTCTGAATGTGGGAAATCTTTTACAGAGAAAGCAGATCTTGTTAAACATGAGAGAATTCACACAGGGGAGAAGCCTTTTTCATGTTCTGAATGTGGGAAATCTTTTACAGAGAAAGGAAGTCTGGTTAAACATGAAAGAATTCACACAGGAGAGAAGCCTTTTTTCATGTTCTAAAATGGGGGAAAATCTTTTACAGAGAAAAGAGTCGGGTTAAACATGAAAGAATTCACACAGGAAAAGCCTTTTTCATTTCGGGAATGTGGAAATCTTTTACAGAGAAGGACATCGGGTTAAACATGAGAGAATTCACACATGAGAGAAGCCTTTTTCATGTTCTGAATGTGCGAAATCTTTTAGACATAAATCATATCTCGTTATACATGAGAGAATTCACCCATGAGAGAAGCCTTTTTCATGTTCAAAATGTGGGAAATCTTTTATAGTTAAATCAAATCTTGTTACACATGAGAGAATTCACAGAAGAAAGAAGATTTTTTCATGTTCTGAATGTGGAAAATCTTTTACAGAGGAAGGAAGTTTGGTTAAACATGAGAGAATTCACACAATGTGTAATGTTAACTAAGAAAATGTGAACTTTGTTGAGAGAAGTCGCACAGAATGTGGAAAATGTCTTATTATTAAAGCAAACCTGTGATGTTCACAGATATTAACCAGCCAATAACATTGTGTAAGTTCTATAAGAATGTACAGAACACGAGCACAAAAAGGTTTGGGGGTTTAGTTTAATCAAAGGGAAGAAAATTTAAAAATTTTACATATGTGATTTTTTGCCAACATTAACTCTCTGACCTCGCTAATAAATATGTGTAAAAAATATAGTGCACCTTTTTAAAAAATTTGTGTTCATATTAATTCAGTCCTTGTTGGGGTGATAGAGTCTGTATTGGATAATTGCAGTAAACATTTCCCTCTTAGAAACAGATTCTAGAGCTCCAGAAAAACCAGTGTGCTAATAAATTCCACATGATACTGGCGCAGCACACTACTGACCTCACTAATTGGAGCTACAAGATCGTACATGCTTCAGAATGTGATGGATTCCATCATCAGGGACACCTAAGTGCGCTGTAGCCCTGTAATAAAGCCCTAGCAATTAATCAAATCATGTAGATCTAAGTAACCCATGAGGTAATTAGCACTAAAATAATCAAACCATTAAAGGGGATGTATCGCTTCCTTACTTCGGCTAATTCACACTGCTCTTAGCTTCTCAACTCTGTGAATGCAGGGGCGTTTCTTCCCCTCCCAGCTGGATGACATCATCCCCCCTTCACTGCTGCCTGAGACCCCCCCCCCTTCCCCTCTGATCCACATATCACTGTGTCTTTTCCCTACAGTCTTATTTTATAAGACTGTATACATACCACAGGCTGCATTCAATCTAATCTGAGCACTGATCTCTCACAGCTGGAGATGTATTACAGCTTTCTAAGAACGCAACAGATCTGCCCTGTAATGCAGGAAAATTAGGCACAGGGAACAAAACTGTCATGTTTTTTTCATTGTACAATCTGCTGCAGTCTGTTTCTGCAGGTGTGGAGACAGAAAATGCTACGGCCCCTAACTCTGAGTCGAGACACAGCTCCGTGAATCGACCCAGGGGCTGTACAGAATGTAAATGAGCTCTCACTAGTGAATTGCAAGAAGGAGGATTAGACCCCACTGGGTATCAGTGAAAAAAAAAAACACAAGATAAGGGACACGTGAGAACAAGGCAGCTTTGCTAATACATCCAATTGCAAAGTTGCTGTTTTCACTGTCCCCTTATTCTGAAGACCATTTAAAGAAACGATAACACCCCTTTAAACTAATGCAAAAAATAACCAATATAAACAAGATAAAGAAATGTTTGTCCAAAATTACTTTACAGTTTATTCAAGAATTTTGACTAAAAAAAACATACAATTTAATGGCCCAGTTCAGACCATTTGTAAAAATAGTATTCAAATTAAAATCACTCCTACTACAAAGAAACACGTGTTTCGAGCACCTGAACGAACTGCTCTCTGTCTGCTTGCTGGCATGCGTGCAGGCACATGATTTCTCAATGATTTTAGACAGGAAAAGTTGCTATTTAGATTAGTTGGGGGGTATGGCAAGCTTAGGAAATCATAGACAGCAATAGTTAGGGAGTTTAGTATTGCTGGCTGCATCGTTCCCATCCTTATTCGATTGAAGAAAGTTCATTTTTGCAGTTTTTGGGGGTATGCTATTGCATAAGACACCATTAACTAATCTCCAATATAAAGAAATCTATTTCAATAGTGGTTGCTTGGTGAAAATTTTATTGAGTTCCCAAAAGTTCATTTTTGCAGTTTTGGGGTTAGAGTTCTTGCATAAGAGACCGTTACCAAATCTCTCATAGAAAGAAATCTATTTTAAATACTGTTTGCTTCCTGCAAATTATTGTGATTGAAGAAAAGTTCATCTTTCCAGTTTTTGGGGTAGAGTTCATGCATTAATCAGACCTTTACACCATTTCTTTAGCTTTTTAATATTTAGGCTTTTGAACAGTGGAGAGAATAGAAGGTTGTAAGCGAGCACAGGAGGGGCATTAGACATGGAGCTAGAGGTACGAGACATAGGTGCTCCTTCCAGTGCCCGGAGAACAACATGAAAGCACATCGTCGGTCACAGAGACCGTCAGCCTGTCATCGATTGTCGATTCCTGTGAAAAATCAGGGAAGGAGGGTCGCATTCTGTTCGTCAGTGGTTATCAGACTCTGCTTCCAGCAGTCTTTACCACCTTTTCTTCTCAGTTCACGGCCAACAAGTGTCTCCATCAACATCAGTCCAAACCATTATACAATATCATCGCTTTCGGCCAGGCCATTGCGATTTTGACGCAACTATGAAGTTTTTAATTTTTTCTAATATATAAGAGATGGAACGTTTTTTACATTAAGTAAGGAGTGGTCGTATGCTGGACAATTTCTTCTTTCTGCATTATACAAAAAAACACTCCAGATATTCCATGTTCTGAAGAGCTCTTTGATGATCTCAATGCGGTTGGGGGCAGGAAGGCATCTCAAAAGATCAAGATGCCAAAGAAGATGATTTTGTTTGCTGTGATGCCCAATTGCTGATGCCCTCAGAGGAGGAGAAGGAAGCTAGTCCATCGCCATAAATACAGAGCAGTCAACAATGCTTCTAACCCGCAGGTTGAGGATGTAGACTGTGAGAAATGTGGAAGTCTCTTGTGTTGATGATGACTATTGTGGATCCAACATGTCTGTTGAGCAGCAGCTGGGCAAGCGCATATTAGTGACGGAGAAGGATGGATGGGGTAGTGTCAGGTTTTTTTTGGCCGGTTTTTTTTTTTCCTGCCTAGAATAGGGATAGAGGGCGGTTGCAGAGGTCCTCACTGATATTTCTAAGCCAAGCTGTGGTTAGTGTGGCAGCGGGAACTACAGATACTGGTTTTTCATTAGTCGAAATGGTCCAGGTCCCTGTGAAAGCATGGACCTTTTTTCGATCAAGCCTCAGGAATCACTGACTGTCGTCTTATGTTGACTTCTTCAATATGTCAGTAGTGAAATGGATAGTTTAGCACCACTCAGCATGAATGGCACATCCTTGTATAGCTTGTATTGCTGTGGAAGGAGTCATTTGGAGATAAAAGGTCACAATAGGTCCTGGTCTTTCCAACCTCCATGAACTTCTCTTGCCTCCTCCTCGGCCTCTTTCAATGTCCCTAGGCGGTCCTCTGCTGCCGATGTTCCAGAGCAATATGAGCAAGCACCATCCCATGTCCCAGACACTGTCGGCTGTTTCCCACCACCAGTAATACAGCCTACACCTTTCCCTTCCAGCAGTGTGACCTGCATGCCGTACAGCGGCCAGTCCGGCAGCCAGCCTTCTGTGTACCAGATGTGGGAGCATAAGAAACGCTTTCACCCCAACCATTCCAAAGCTAAAAGCCTGAATGTTGGCATTGCCAGGCTGTTGGGCTTGGAAATGTTGCCTTTCCGCATGGTGGAAAAAGTTAGGTTCTGCCACATCATGGCCCTAGCATGACCCCAATATCAGATGCCGAGAGGGCATCTCTTCGCCATAACAGCTGTCCTTGCCCTGGCCAGCCACATTGCAGAAAAGATGTCCAGCGCGTTGGCTGCATGTGTGTCCACCAAAGTTCATCTCACTACATACACATGGACTAGTAAGCACGGTCAAGGGTGTTACAACTCACTGACTGCTCACTGGGTGAGTTTGGTGAATGACAGTGCCTCTGGTGATGGCTCTCAGCCAACACTCTTCCAACTGCTAAGGTAGTGCGGAGTTCAGATCTTCAACCTCGATGGGGAGCATTACATGCCAAGAGAAACCAGGCCGTTCTCCAATTAATTTGTTTTAGAGACCGTCAACACACAGGTCCAGAGTTGTGGATAGCTCTGCGCATTCAGACCGACCAGTGGCCGGGTGCTAAGAACCTGACGCCAGGCAAGGGGGTGTGCTACAACGGGAGAAATCTCCTTGCTGCCCTAAGCATAGGTAGACTTACGCACATCCCTTGCCTGGCACACGTAATGAACCTGATTGTGCAGAAATTTCTCAAGCGCTACCCAGATCTTTACTGTCTGCTGGGAAAGGCTCGAGGTCTTAGTTCCCACTTCCGGCATTTGCACCATGCTTCGGCATGACTGGCAGCATTGTAGCATTATCTGAGCCTCCCTGTCAACCATCTAACATGTGATGTGGCAGCACGCTGGAATTCCACCCTCCACATGCTCCAGCGATTATTGGGTGGCCACCCTCCTTGATCCACGTTACAAGACAAAAGTGAGCAATTTCCTTCCACCCACACAAATTGACAATAGAATGCAGGAATTTGAGACAGTGCTCATTGATCAGCTCAAGACATCTTTTGCGCATTCTTCACATTCTAACGTCACGGTGGAACAACGTCAGCAATGCGGCAGCAATAGAATGGCAAGTCACAGCAGCAGGCAGTGTTGCAAATCCCTACTGGGTGACATTTTGCAATCGATGTTTATCATCTCACCAACGGGCAGCATGCAGACACACAGATACCACCTTAAAACCATGGTCCATGACTACCTGCGGTTCAACACTGATATTTTTGGACTTAGACTGGACCCATTCAACTTCTGGGTGTCCAAACTGGATGAATGGCCTGAGCTTGCTCGACACGCCATAGAAGTTTTATTCTGCCCGGCAGCCAGCGTTATCTCTGAACGCACATTCAGCACAGCTGGCGGGGTGATAACTGACAAACGTATCTGGCTTCTTCACAATGTGGATCGTTTGACATTTATCAAATGAATCAAGCGTGGATCTCTGACAATTCTGTTGCCCTGGTTGCCAATGTCAATGACCAGTAAACTGTAGCACGTCTCCTTGACAATGTGAAATAAACATTCCATCTATTAACATCAGTCATCAGTCAGTCTGCCATCAGTCATCTATTAACCATTTCAGGGCCCCATACAGCCAAATCAAATGGGACAACCACCCATTACTAGTTCCTGTTTTTTAACATTCAGTGGGCCACTTTTTTATTAGGGGGGCCCGAAAAGGAACTGCCCATTTTGGGACCCTTTGTGGGGCAGGCTATGGGGCCCCGTATCCGAGGGGGAAAAAAAACCCCCTTGACCTAAAAACACGGTTTGGAAAAAGGGGACTGTAACTGGCAGGGGTGCCCAAAGTGGCAGTACTCCTGTCCCAAGGCCCTATCAACAAGTGCCAACTGATTATATTAAAAAATAGGAACTAGTAAGTGGCTGGAAGCCATCTATTTGATTTAGCTGTCATGGACCTGAGAACGGTTTGATAGATGACTGCGTTGGCAGCCACCTGGCTATCACTTCACCCTATAACTAAGCACCTGCCAGCTGAACCTCATGTGTCCCCATTGGAAGTTCTTATGCCACCACATAGATCACATGGTTCTTGGCCCTGATGCAAAAAGTAGAAATAGGGTTTCCTGCCAGTTACCATGTGCAATTTCTTGAATACCGGTTGTCTCTTATGTGTCAAAGTGGCTTTTGGGCCCCACTCATGAGCAAGCCTCGATCTGCTAACACAGCCCCCTCCTATATATTCGCCCCTCTGCTTTTGCAGGCTGTCCACAGCTTTTCAGGTTAACCATTGAAGGAAAGAAATTATTTAACCTCTGTAATTTATTTTCGGTCCACTCTTAAAGCCAAATTTTCCTCTACTAAGTTGTTCCTCACATATTCCATTTTTAACTCTTCAGGATGGAATTCCAGCTTCTCCATCAGCTGTATAGTATAAATAAACCCAAATCAGAACATCTTCTCATTGACGCAAATGGGGAGTTTTGAGATTCGAGTTGTTGAATCGAACTTCAAAACCGAATTGACTCAAGGTCAAGGTTTTGACTCGCACTTGAACTTTTTGGGTTTTCTCATCACTAGCCGAAGAACAAGAACATTTTTTTCTGAACCCATGCAAGCCTATTGTTTTCTGATGGTTCAGCATACAGAGGCTGCCTTCTTATCCGACTTCGTATAAATCAAGATGTTTCATCTAATAGAGGAAAGGTGTCTCTCTGGTATCCTGACTGTGGACCAATCTTATAGAATAGTCATTGTATAATAAGTTAAGTTCAGTCGCACGCACCATCAGGCTTTGTTGAAGGCTCCTCAACCTTCATTCAATTGAAAGCGCATAACAAAAAGCAGAGATAATTATTTCAAATAACACAAATGATTTATTAAGTCTTAACATTAAAACTTCAAACTTTTACAAGTTTGTTACTGAGTGCAAGTGCTTACCAAGATGGAGAAGCCAGGCTATCAGCATGAAGTGAACTAATATGCTACTGCCGCCTATAAGATGACCATTGACCATTGGTGAAACCGCAATAACAAACTTTAAAGTTTGAAATTTTAAATGTTTAAGACCTTTATAAACATTTGCTATTATTTGGTTGAAATAATTATTTTGCTACTGTATTGCATTCTGTAGAGAACCTGTCTCAACCAATTCTATATGGATTCGCCTAAGACCACAAAAATAGACTTTCTCCTCCAATAGACCATATCACTGGTATAGGATCTTTATGGAGAGGGTTTAATGCAGTTACTGGGCTCTGACAATAACTGCCACTGGTCCAGCGAGTTCCAGAGAACAGGAACCTGTAGTTATTCGGGGTCTACACTAAGATTTAGAAATTTTCTCCGCTAAAATGTGAATACAATCAGACCTTCACATAAATTCTTTTTTCATTATCTCTTACTAGTGCACGAAAAAAATATGTTTTTCAATTTCATTAGCCTCGCAATCCTAGTGAATCCAAGAAAATGTACAAGACAATTGGTCCCCTCTCCACATCTTCAACACACCCCTCAATTAGCAGAAAAAATCGGGGACTTGTCACCACCTAAGTACAGTCAGGTATAAGGAACTCCTCTGGACCCACCAACGACTCTAAAGCATGACTCCTCACCGATCCATCCCCAAATCACCAAGAGCATGGGAGAGAATCTGCTCACCTCGCTCCTGCAGCATTGATAGGTGACTCTGTTTTGATCCTCCAGGCTATTCTCTACAAGGTGACTAGTGATCAATGTCACATAAAAACCTGGTAATGGATCCCTTCACTGTTATTTTACAGACGTTGAACTCCTCTTTTCTCTTCTTTAGTTCTGTTAATACACTGTACCGTTATCCCCGCCTTCCACCCGGAGCTCTCGGGGAGGATTATCACGGTGTTCTCCAAACTAATATGCCGGCCCAGGCTTATGATGCCAGAGAAAAAAGTGAAGCCTCTGCAGCGCTAATTGAAGGTTTGTACAGACCGTTCATGCTCTATGTTCTGCAATCCCATGTTGGCTGCATGAATCTTGCAGTTCTATCCACTTATTCAATTTCTAGGATTTATTTATGGTCTCAAATCGTGACCCTACCTAGGATCCTCTCATGAGATGGTTACGGACACAACGATCATTGGCGCATATCCACAGTCCATTGGTGCTCCCGTTATAACCATAGGCATGGCCGTGACCCTGCTTGCTGTGATGGTCCCCAACATTCTCATTTTGCTAGTTATACTCACCTTTTCTAGCTCCCTGTCCTACTTGCGACTGCCGGGCAGTTCCTACTTATTTGACCTTGGATCCTCTCTCACTCATTCGCATCTGGCTTATATGCCCTATAGTGCCCTCTTAGGCGGCACATGCAGTTCTTCTGCCTAATTTAAAAGGGACAGTGTTCCAAAATTTCCTCCTCTTGACCTGTGATACCCTGGGCTACAAGAGGAACTTCCTGCTCTTGCTCCAGCAGTCAGTATCATTGTTTTCTCTACATAGAAGCTTGACCCCTGCTGCTGTGTGTTTTACCTGTACTCTCCTGTGCATTTCCGTGCATATACCTGCTGACTACTGCTGTTGTATACCAAGTCCTTACCTGTCTGGGATCTGCGTTACCTTGCCTCCGGCTATACCTGCTCTGTCCTGTCACCGTGTACCAGCATTGCTGTCTTTACCCTGCAATTTGCTGTCACCGTGGCTCAATCACCTATACTTTGCTTCCTGGTGGTGATCACTGAGGATCCACCATCAATACTGGTGGATCGACGCTCAGTGCAATAATGACCACCAACGATCGTTACAGGCGATAACTTACCTCCATCACATGTATATAAAGATAATTTCAAAGGAACACAAAGGATTAAAATGTTCACCTAATAAAAAAGATCATCTTAGACATCTAAAAAGACAAGTCCAATTTTCCCTTTTTAAAAAGGAGACCCATTTTGGGGGAGGAAGATTTTTGTAGAATGCAAAAAATATGGGTCAGACAAGTTACAGAATCTCCTTCTACTGACGGAAAGGCGGGGTCCTTACACTATTTCACTTTTTTCCCATGATAAGGGGGTAGGTTTGTTTTATGTCCCCTTTCCACAAAAGGGGAAAATCTTCAATTTGTTTAATTTTTCGGACCTAATGGAAACTCAAAATAAATTTCCCAAAACCCGAGGGATTACAATTTACATATCCACCAGGGGAGATTATTGTGGGAGGTGATCTTAATTAAAAAAATCAAACCCAGAGGAAGACCAAAGGTATACAGCCCCTTTTCGCCAGGTTTAAACCAGGTTTAAAACCTTTTCCATATGGAAACTTTTCAATTAAAAAAGGCCCTTCAGACAGTTGGGGAAAAGGGAAAACCCCAAAAAGAGAATTCCACATTTTTCTATCCACCGGTCTTTACCAGGAAAGATAATCTTTGGTTTCACTTTCACAGTACCCCCCGCCCTCGGCCCCCCGGGCGCCCCCCCGGGGCCCCCGCGGCCCGGGACGAGCCGGGGGTCCGCGCCGCCGGGGACTCACCTGACCCCCCCGTCCATCCGGCCCTCTGCCGGCCGAGGCGCGGTTTCCCGTGTCCTAAGGCCCTCCCCCGGCGCTCGTTCCGGGGGGTTTAAAGGGGCCCGCGCCCCGTAAAATTTGGGTAATTGCCAGGAGCTTTTCCCCCACTTAAGGTCACGTCCCACACACTCCGCTGGAAACAATTTCCTCGTCCCTTTGCAAAGCGTTTTCCCAAAGTGTATTGCGCCTTACCCTGTACCAGACCCTTTCTACGTTTTTCCACTCTGAACCTCTGCCGCCTGCCCCGACCTTCCGCCTGTCCACGACCCGAACCTAGCCCCTGCCCGAACCCTTTTGCCTGCCCACACTACATTCCCCGGGCGCTCCTGTAAACCCCGCTGCACCTCGGGCCCCCATCGCAAACAAAACACG